>JAQIWG010005220.1:0-14827 GCA_034695025.1 Chamaedrilus cognettii | reverse complement strand
ATTGATGGGAGGTATGTAGGCTTGAATATTTCTGGATGGAGAAGGGGGGCGGGGGGGGGGGAGGGCTTAAGATATAGCAGATTTGAGAAAGTTTAAAGCGACAACGTAATCGAAATAATGAAGTAATAATCTTCTTCAAGAGAAGTAGACGAGTTCTTCTACAAATGAAGTTTTTTTGAACATTGCGATGGCTGCGATTTTATTGCGATATGCGATTTCATTGATTGCCGTTTAGAAATATGCAAAAGTTGGAAAAATGGAGACCATGGCGTCGATTAGGCCATATTAATTCGAGTACCGCCGCTTGACTTATCAGAAGTCAGATTGTACCTTGGGGGAAGCCAGCGGGATTCATTCTGGTGCAAGCCACCGAGGATAGCGGCGAGTAACTGACAATGCGGCGTCGTTGCTACGTGTATTTATCTTGTTCTCATGCTCTGCAGTAGAGCGCGCACCATTATTCATCCTTGTTGTGACTATCCAAGACCGCGCGCCAAAAAAGCGTGCATGTAGCCTTGAATATTATACCGCACGGTATGTACGGTCAATTGGTCATATCTTGCTACCAATGAGATAGCTTAAGTGCAAAAATGGCACACGAGTCGCAACTATTTATTTATTTTCGCCGAAAATAGAATAGTTAGGCCTATACACGTTGAAAACTGAATTTCACGCAGCTTAAATTTAACATAGGGAATTTTCGTTTCTAATTGCATATTACATCAAGCAATGTTCCCTCTAAGCTGCGCGCGTGAGCAGCCGCGCACAGATTCCAGAGACGCCGCGCGGCAGAAATCGATTGAAATTGACCGCCGCACAGTAAAACTTAATAAGGCGAAGTCGTTGACTAATAAAGTCACTACATTCAAACATAGAACAGGTGAACCGACTTTTAAAGTTGCGCAGATTTTATTATTTTTGTTTGATAATGCCAATCTAAACAGTAGTCAAACTTAGTTAATATTCAACAAGAATTCATTCTTTTCATTTTTAAACCACATTTTTTTTAAACGAGCAAGAAAAAATCGCTAAGTGCGGAAAAGTCGCACTAGACTCTGCACTCTAAAGTCGGCTAAAAGTGCGAACAAAACTTTTTTCAGCCCGCTCAGACTTGTCTTAAACGGAATGCAGTCACACCAAGTCATCAATTCCTATGTTGTTGTGTTAGCCCCTTACGGAGAAAAGATGATGCTCCATTTCACTAACTGATGGTCGCTGGTGGTGGTTCCACCGTATCTGGTAGACATCGTTGGAACACTTGTGGCTGACGAATTTAAACTACCCTTGCCAAAGGGTGCACGAAGTGACTCGAAATCTTTCCCGCGGCCGAAATTCGAATCGGCAACTGCCGCACTCGTAATCCACGACCAGAGACTTAGATCACTCGGTCACAACGCTTCGTCCTGCCCCATGGTGGCAGCAGCGGCAGGGCTGCCGGGCACAGTTTAATCACTTTAATGTCATGTCCGGGACATCAATCCCCATACAATGTAGGCTACATATAGCTGATGCGCACTGCATGTAGTGCCTTAGCTTAGATCGAGGTGAATGATTGAAGGTGAAGGATAATAGAAGAATTTAAATACAATACCGATGATTTCCGTTTTGGCCAAAGCGGTTCAATTGCATAGCCTGTCAATGCAAATAATATTGGTCGATAATTATAATTTTGAAAGTTTGTTGGCATGTACAAAAATGTAAAGTCAACAGAGTCTGTAGGCCCCTACAGCCTCACATTGTAATTTATATGCTACTCAAGTCAATGGAAGAAAATTGTATATATTGTACAAGGTACATGACGTGTACACAGCCACTACGACCAGCATGCAGCGTGGAACATGACATGTATAGAATGCCTGGATTCATAATCGATAATGACAGGGCTTATAGGCCATACTAATAGCACGGGGTTTTGAAAAAGAAAGAAGGTGCTGGACAGTTTTTTTTAGGTTTGAGGCCTTCCATATTATGTTTCAACACTTCAAATCAAATCAAATTTATTTATTCTGTCATCGTGCATGGTACATCAAATTCATCTCAAACAAGACATATACACGACAAAAGAAAAGGAGTGAATGATTTACTAAGACACTAATATTCACCCCTCATTGCGCGGCAACAGACATCCAGTATGCAATATTGTGGCATTAACACAAGCTTTGCAATAAACAGAAAAATCCCTCGATAACAAATATTAAATAAATAAATATGATTAAAGTAGGCATTGTAATAGTGTGTAACCGGAAGTGTAACTTGATGTGTATAACTTGAAGCCGTTGGCGGAGAGAGAAGGGAAAGATGCATGTAGCCTACATATGGATGTAGGTTACTGCAAGCGTAGTGTTCGGCCCACGATACGCGTCGCTAAGAATATAAGTTTTGGAGGCCAATACACGCCCTCACAGGATACGCCTCATAGGCTATTTAGGGCAATATTACGATTGCATTTATTTGCATGCAGGTGGAAAAATTCAACAGCACATCTAGAGAAGTCGCGACAGAGGTTGAAAATCGAATCGAAAAATGACATCCTGGCGAATCGTTTATGAAGAGAGTTCATATTCGTTGCATTTGTTAACTGAACCAACATCAGTAAGCTTTGTAGGCCTGCTGTACAATGTGCATGCATATAGCTGAGACTAAGTCCTTCGTTCCTTCACAAACGCAAACCCTGAAATTAACATAATATTCTCTCCCATGTTCGACGCTTTCGACAGTTCTCAAAGTATCCACGTGGCGCCCGACCCGAGCCTCGAGCCCTGCAATCCTACTTGATTATTCCTGCGCTCTCCCGGTGAAACTTTTATTGTGAAGAACGAGCAGGAGCCGCAGAGCTCGTCGGGATCACTCACGACGACTAACTCAACCCGCATGGCGGACGTCTGTGCGACGGAGCCGTGCCGGCGCGCCCCTGAGTGCCTCGGAACAGGGAAGGTGCGAACGGTTCGGTGTGAAAGCGCCGGGCGCGCTGGCGCCTGCAGCGGATTATAGACTCACAGCATAGGTGATTTTATTCATTCTGTCTTACACGAATAAACTTCGTATATATATATATAAGCCTATATATATATAGGGCCAGACTGAGCATGGAGGAACATCCATTTGTCTGCGTAAACCTGTAAACTGTAACGTTTGAATTGTGAGTTATGGGCTTTTAAAGTGACTCGGGCTAATGCTTGCAGCCTTGCAGGCATATGGAGTGAGACGTGCTGAAGTAGCAGGCTTACAGTCAGTCACATGTGGTTGGCAGCATGGGATGGCAAATGAGCGCTAGCTCTCCAGACCTGGCCCGCATGGCCATCGAAATTATAACCGCTGCTATCCAAGAGGCCTAGGCCTGTATTAAGTAAGCGTGTGGATCTATTCATTATTACAGAAGCTTCGAGTTTCATCTAAGCTAAGAAAAACTCTTTTGTGCACGCCGCGGTGTGCCCATGACTGACACCAGTATCGTCAGCTAATGTAATGTATTATAATGTATTTGCATGTACTTTATCATATACGTGTAGTACTTTGGTAAATTTCTGGTTTGGTCACACTCTATTAAATGTTGTCTCAATCAGCTGATGATCGCTTCATGACACCTGCGAGACGTACCGGGAAAGTTTTGGCTTAGTGCTAATAGACTGATTGGCGTACTTTAGTTTACTGCACAATCCAGAGCTTCTTGATCGCTTCGTAAGTGACTGTTTAATACATGTATCAGTTCTTTGCCTGGCTAACAATTATATTGTGATACGTGTTCTTTCAACATTATCATTATTAATTTATTATAGCCTATGAAGGCTATGATAGGCTATAATTATTACCAGCTTGCAGCTGCTTTCATCACTTTAACACTGGAACATTTATACCATTTTAGCATCAATATTAAAGTCATCCAGGCTTTGTCATTTGTGTTCTAGCTGTGATTTCCCCCACAACACCCAATGCGTGGTCTCATATTCCGTCATACCCTCTCACCCCCTCTCGACATCTGGGCGCCCTTCACACAGGTTTCGCCTTCTCGATGTCGACGGTTGACATGAGAGTGCTTTTCTGCCTCAAAAGATCTGGAGCAGCGAAAACAACATTATCGACCGAAATCTTTTACAACGCAGTCGCCTACGCACACTAAGCAGCAGCATGCCACACCACCTATATTGTCATGATGGTACTTCTTCTTGTTTCGTGTTCGACGAGGATTGGGAGGATTAGCTATCGGCGAATCTGAGTAGTCAAGCAGGCGTGTTGATCCACGGCGGGTCCAGGCGTTACTGTCATTTGCAACCACATACTGTCTCTTCTCATTGATTTCTGCCGGCCGTTTTAATTTAGCCTCCTCATCACATAGTGTCATACTTAGGCTACGCTTTTGTTGCAGGTGGTGTGACGTGGCGTGAACTTGACAGTGCACTCTCCTCACCGCTATGCTTCATCAGATCAGCTGCTCGTTGTCAATCTTTGATGAACAACTGCATTGAGTCGGGTCATTGTGTGGGCGTTGAGAAATGCCCCCTGGTGACAGCGATGACACGACACTGCTGTCCTACACAAAGTTTGCTCACGCCCTATCAGGCAGTTTTGTAAGAGATATTAATACTGTGTTTGATTTGTGTTCAAATTCCAATTATTCCGTTACAATGCCTACCACACTGAAAGTTTTGTCATGTCCACTGACTGTTGGCATGAGTGGTTATGATATATATATATTATGAGCGCTCAGATGTATGATGACGGAAGTGTGGCTAGATAATTGAGTGTCGCTAGATCTGTAGTGGCTTCTTTCTCTATGTATTGAGTTTGTGATGTAGTTGCTGGTTACTGCTTACAAAAGAGGCATCGATGAGAGTTATATCACAGTTATATTTTAAAAGTATAACCTTTGTATTCCTTTTTTGTAGCCTGACGCGTTTCTAATTTGTTTCTTCTTCTTGTTACAAAAATAAAAGTATACGTATGTATGTATGTATGTATGTATGTAATATGTATATAATGAGAGCTGACAAACATCTTTTGTTAAGCATTGGCGCTGCATTGGACTTTTTAGCCTTTATATATGACGCAAAACGTTTAGCAAAAAAATATAACAGTTACGTTGGTATGAAATTTAGGCTGAATTTGAAACGTGACATTTTTATCTGTTTGCGGTAAGGCACATTTTGAAATGTTAATGTCACTATTGCGACACTACAGTCTTACCTTAATAATGACCACGTCGTTGCAATGGTAATCCTGCTCAGTATGAGAGGAATCGCAGGTTCAGACATTTGGTTTTGTGCTTGGCTTTTCTGACATGTAGCATAAGGCGTGCCTGCTTTGGCATATTTTAAAATACAGTACTTTACATGTTTTTTCAATTGTGCATGCGATTAAATTTTGGTTTCTCTTTTTAAATTTTATTTTATTATTTTAATATTTTGGGTGCGTTATTTCAGGCAAGCGTCTTTGCCATCACTGTCTTATATCCATTTGAGACTGCGAGGACAAGGCTTCAAGGTATGCAGTTATTCATTTATTTGTCAACAGAGATGCAGCAGTTTACTAACCAGTAGGCCTACAATCATGTACATCACGCACTTAACATATAGACTGTTTACAAGATACTCATTCCTATTATGGAGAAAGCTGGCTGCTTGACCAACAATTAATACTAATATTTAATTTGGATCTCGAAACAGTTGATATAATTGAGGAACATTTGCATTTTTGTTTGATTTTATTCCACTGCGTATGTGCGCTTGTATAGACTTGCACTATTATTTACTGCTGTGCTGCGCAGTACAAATGGCCGCTTGGCAGGCACTCTGATTTGAATATTTTGGTATAAATATCAGTATTAATTAAGCTAATTTGGCAGCTCACTAGCTGAGAGTTGTTCCTGTTGTCAGTGGACGATGGTCGACAGTCGGTGGTGTGCACTCGGTTGATCGCAGAGCTCATTCACGAGGAAGGCTTGTGAGCACATTTTTGAACACAACTGGGGATCATTTTCCCATTTTTATTGCTATATTGACCTTTTACAATGCATTTTTTGATATGTTGATTATATAACAATTTTGAATTATGCTAATATATTTGTTAAATCACTAAATCTATTGTCT
Organism: Chamaedrilus cognettii; assembly: GCA_034695025.1. Classification (NCBI taxonomy): domain Eukaryota; kingdom Metazoa; phylum Annelida; class Clitellata; order Enchytraeida; family Enchytraeidae; genus Chamaedrilus; species Chamaedrilus cognettii. The sequence continues at coordinate 8,744 of JAQIWG010005220.1, read as the reverse complement.
CTCGTTGTGTTGAATGACCTAATTATATTCCTGGCAAATCATAACTAAATGAATTTTAAAGGTATTTGTAATATTTTCATATTTCAATATATATATCATAAATAAAACGTTTATTGATATCATTATGAAATAATTGTTATGTAGAACAAATGAATATAATATATCACACATAAAATTTTGTGTGGCGGCACAGATTTGCGATATCTATATTCTTGAACATCTATCGATGCACCAAGATAAATATTGTCACAGGGACTCCCTATTGTTATGTCAATTGTAAGTTGTATATTTGCTATGTTATTGGTGTATGTTTGTGTGTGTCAGTGGCGCGCTGTATCGCGGGTGGCGCTCCCTGGTGGTCAGTCTCTCAGTCACCAACTTTGTCTACTTCTACGTGTTCCATGGACTCAAGCTCTATGCCGGGTCCACATACGAGTCTCAGTCCGCACACAAGGACCTTCTTTTTGGATTGGTCGCTGGTGAGTGGTGAATGACGAACTGCAACACTGTAGAACATGAACTATTTACTACATGTTATTTTCGCGATTTGCATCTCAGAAATTGTGCTGCACTTAATTTTCTCGTTTTTGAGAACTGGCCATCATAAAGAGCTTGTGCAGTGCAGCGCTATTTTTGCGTGTGAAATTTGAGCGAATTTGACCAATTTGCAAAATTCACCAAAATTGCGTGCACGAGAAAATTTTGTGGTTTGCAGTTTATGGAATAATTCCGATGAAACTATTAGTAAGCTATATCACTTTATGTAGTCCCCCTCTCACTTTTTTGGGGTCTTGTGGTTAAAGAATCGTGTGTAGAAACAAAGACGTGTTGCAGTCAAGTGAACCGCCCCCTTTCTTTAATCGCTTTTTATGACTTGTGAGGAGAATTCTGAGCCTATTCTCTGTTTACCCCAGTTTGCAGTGGTTCTAATCTTGTGTAGTCTAGAATGATTTATGTATTTTTAGACTAGAAGCATAAAATAGGTTAATTGCATGAACAAATTTTATTGTAAAATTTGAGGGTTACAATATCTTGTCTGCGTGTCTTGCAATAAAAGCAAATTCTTTTGTGTGACTGTATATATGTAAAATAATTCTTTTCAGTTGAGTTTTGTTTTTTATAACTTTGTTCTCAAGTTTCAGTAGGTCTTTTTAAAGTTCATTTATTGTTTTAATTGTATTGACTAATGTACACATTTACCTTCAGATGAACAATTGTTCCATAATCTGATCTTTTGGTTTGCTTTAGGCGTCGCAGCGGTTCTTGCGTCCAATCCACTTTGGGTGGTCAACGTTCGACTTAAAATACAGGGAGCAAAGCTAAAAGCACATCACATTCCGACCCAATACACAGGAATAATAGGCTAGTTTTGTTAGTGGCTGGATTACTGTTTTTTTATAATTATGTATTCAAGTTCATTGTAAATAGAGGAATTTGTCGGTCACATTATTTGTAAAAGGTTTAGAAATATTTAAAATGGCAGACTGTTATGATTCATGATTGTTAATTTGGATTCGTTTCTGTGGCACTATTCTTCTATTGTCCACTGAAGTACATTTTTAAGTACATTTTTATGTCCGAGATTTAACATAGTCGAATACTTTTGAAAATCTGCTTTAAAAAAAAAGCATATCAGAATGAATTGTATGATAATTTGTGACAATACTTGTCATGTAGTGTGTTTTTATTGTTTAGTTGTTTATGCGCAGACGGGTTGGTACAGATCGCGCGCAGGGAGGGCGTGCTGGCACTGTGGGGCAGCGTCTTCTCGTCCCTCATCCTCGCGACCAACCCCGCGATCCACTTCATGATCTACGAGGGCCTTAAGCGCAACACGCTCCACTTCCTCCAGCACTTTGTAGGAACCTCCGCTCATTAACAGCTTGTGACATCAACATCGAACCTCTGCTAATTGACAGCTTGTGACGTCAACATCGCAGCAAGGCACAGTGGTGTAGACTACGTGTAGCGGTTTAGGCGTCGGACGCGAGTCTCAGAGACCTAGGTTACAGTTCCGGTGCCGTTAACTATGAAACCATGCGTTACAGGCCCTTCACCAAGGCTGTTAAACACACAACTGTCGCTAGCTGATAATCATCGTCCAGAGTGATTTATTATTGTGATTGACGACAGTAAGGGCTTTCAGCCGTAATTTTTAAGGCCTAATTTCATGGCATGTAACTAATTGAAGCTATGCTTATCGTCATATTGTTTTAATCATATAGTCATGTAATAATAATTGCTTTTCTAGCTCAGTTTTCTGCACTTTGTGTTTTGTCCGCAGTTCAATGTGAGCAGCTTGTACTTCACTTTTGGTGCCATTTCAAAGCTGGCGGCTACTGTCATCACATATCCTATTCAGCTGATACAGGCTCGATCTAGAGTAAGTTCAAGTTTTAAAAAAAAGTTATTTTTACTTTAAAAATGTAACCTAGATTAATTGTATTTGGAGCTGTCAATGACTTATTTCAATAAAACAGATTGTTTAATCCCTCCTCCAACTTTGGGATACTCCATCTAGCCCCTGGCCAACACCAAAATCTCAGTATGAAAACTCTGAAAAAGGATAAGATTTTCCGAAAATAGACACTTGAATTCTTTTTTAAAATTGGGCTTCAGCCTATGTCTCTAATTTGAAATTGGCTGTAAAATAATCACTTGATTAGAATCACAGAACTTGTAAGAGGTTAGAATAGAAACTGGTCAAAAATTGGAAGAAGAACAAATTCATTTCAAATTCATTCAATTCATAAGAATAGATCATATATTTATTTACCATAGGCGCGATTTGCAATAGAAGTCAAAATGCCCTGAGAACGTTGGCAAGACTTAACACACGTGAAACGTTGCAAACTAAGCAGACATAAATGTCACTGCAGCGCAGCAACGTTTATCAAGTCATGTGATACAGCGGCTAGGAACCAATTTCAGGCCGAGAGACACTTCTTTAATGACTGTTTAGTTATTGCTACTTACAGCGTATATTATGACCTTTAAATTTTTAACAACTTGATCTACAATTTATCATTGCTATATTTAATTATTTTTCTTTTGTGTTGCGCAATCTGTATTCTTGTGTATGTGTACTCTTGTGCGTGTGCGTGTACGTTTTTGGCTACTCGCATGAATGAAATAAAGATATTTAATGTATGTTATGTTGTGAAATGCATTTGTGTGATTCACGTGTAAGTTATTAGACTTAAAGTAATACACTGTGACTGCTGATTTTATTTCAGTCTGGAATGGATATTTCGAATTTGCTGAATAGTAGAGCCCTGCGATTGTGAGTGGTATCATGGCATTGCTTTAGTGTTTGATGTGCTAAGATAAGTTTATACATTGCTGATAAATTATATTTCAAAGGAAGTTCAGGCTTTCATGATGATTTTAATCATTTTATTGTGTACTTTGTAGTCTATGGCATTTCGTATCCTCTTCCAAAATATTGAACTTTGTGGCTGCGCGACTTTGCGACTTAGCGACTGCGACTTTGTGACTTTGCTTAGCAAGGCATCCACTCCAGCCAGACTCGTCGAGGCTTGCTGCGTGTCGAGGAGGACCTGGACACGCAGCGAGCCTCGACGAGTCTGTCTGGCATGGCGCTATTTGAAGCCTTTTTCATCATTTTTCTGACTAATGCAGCCAAACCACAGAAAGTTGCAATTTTATTTTTAGTTCCATTGACACTTATTTGAGTGTTACGATTCATAAGGAAGAAGATATGAACAATTTGCTTATAATAGCACTGCACTAAAGTATTACCGGGTACAAAGACCAATATGTTCAAACTTAGCTATAAATCGAATCTTAGTGCAAGTTGGTGTTGTATGTTGGGCAGGCGCTACGTCGCCCTGTGGTTCCGAGGCATGGAGTCGAAGCTTGTTCAGACTGTGCTGACGTCAGCGCTCATGCAGCTGACGTACGAACACATTGTGCGACTCACCTTTAGTCTGCTCCGACTCACCGGTCCCCAGAGAGCGACAGCCAGCTGATATATACTCAAGTGACTATCATGAAGCTAATGCTGTTAAATTAGTGCACCGGGGGCCAGCCAACCATGTAGAACTTTCCAGTGATGTATCATATTCGAGTTATGTATCATGTTCCAGTGATGTATCATATTCCAGTTATGTATCATGTTCTTACCTGTAAGGTACAATTTTACTGCAACAGCTACAGTGTGGCAAGATCTAGTTAAACTTAGTTTTAGTTACCTCGCTCCTCCTAGCCGTAATGGTCTGTATTTTGATTTCACTGTCCTTGGTATTCTCAGTTGGTCAGAATGAGTGTAAGATTTTTTGTTTCAGGGAAAAAAATGTGTGAACACATGCAGTTACTAGTTAGTAGATGACATGTTTGTTATTTCTCCCTTCGTTGAAGCAGACTGTCCTTTGAATCTATTCGGTGTTTTTGAATATGTTATTGTATTGTACGAGTATGTTGCATTATTTAGGTTAAAAGAAAGATCTAGTCTATTTATGGTGTGCCTATTCTTTTAGTATATTTTATTAGTTAATTCCCAAAGTCTCACTAGTCCAATACTAGTATGTTGTTGCCCTGAAGCATAAGGCTCTAATTTACATCTGTTTTCTGCATAATTTTTTGAATATTTGGGCCAATCATGTCCTGATAGTATTGTTGCCTATAACGTTCGTTGACGTGTGACAAGCATGCAGTCCTCGATTGCACGATGTCGATTGAGACAGTTTTATAAGATTCTAAAAACGACATTTAACATTAATTAATTAATTTATTCGATTTTATTTTGTATCAAAAATATACAGCACAGTAAATTTACAACGCGTGTACGATACAAAAATGGTTGAACAGAAAGGTCCTTAAGGGACACTGTATATGGCACCTGTCATAGAATCAATGCACTCCTCAATGGCATGGTAATAAAAACATCATAAAAACAGTATGAACATAAAGTGACGTATTTAAGTTGTTCGGCAAATCGGCTAAAAATTCTTGAGTTTATAATGCAGTAGTAAATTATCATGGTGCTATTGGTCTCGGTGCATTTTTTGCAATCCATAATAATTATGCTTGCATGGTGTATAACTGCAGGCTCTGTTGCTCTGCCAGTGCCCTGGTGTACATGTAGGCATATTCGCGGTGGTTGGGCCTACCAACAGTAGCCTAACAATCGACGCTTCATGTGTAATTATCATTTTGGCCGCTACCTTGCGGATGTCGCCGTCAAATACAAAGACCACGCTGTAATATCGATCGCTGCTTGCCTCTGTTGCGCCACAGGGCAAGCATACAATACATTGTTAGCCTGCTGCCTGAGCGCAGCCTACCTGCTTTTTACCCATACAGCCATGCAAAAACGGTAAAGAATAAGTTGTCTGCAGCTATAGCCGCACGCGCACTCGTACAACGACGACTAAGCGTGATGTCTCAGTTCTTCGTTCGTTAATAACTAAACCAGTCATGTACAGACCCAAATACAAGTAGACTGGTCTCTCAGGCTCTATAATTGTTCAGTGTAGCTAGGCCTAGATAAAAGCTGCGTGCCGTTGGCTATTTACGTACGGTACGTGGTCGGCGTGCTGATTTTTATTTTTTATAAATATAAGAAGACCTCAATGTAATCAATGTCTTCGGCATACATGTGTACCGACGACTAGATAAAGACGATAAAGATTAGGCGAAATCCTACACGTAGTTAATGATAGCGCTTAGGATTTTATTGAAGCATGTACAATTTACAGTGCTCTGCTAGGCTCAGCTATGCAATAACATCGGAACTTACCGCCCGGAAATCTACAGTTTATGTACTTACCTGAATCACTAGGCCTACATTGTCAATCCTTGGTTTGTCAAAATTTACATTTGAGCTGCATTGTAAATAGTTACGTTGTCAGTCATTACATGATCAATCATTACGTTGTCGACCATAACGCTGTCAATCATGACACTGTTCATCACTGCAGCACTGCGCTGCAGTCATGGACATCGACGAGGCCCTGGAGCAGGTCGGCGGGTACCGGCGCTGGCACCTGGCGATGTTCGTCCTGCTCGGCTGCAGCACCTTCATGCCCTACTCTCTCCACGGTCTCGTCGTCGTCTTCTCCGGCTGGGAACCGCCTCACTACTGCCGGGTCCCCGACCAGCGAGCCTCCCTCAACAAAACCATTCCCACTTTGACCGGCAGCGATGGAAGGGAAACTCCGTCCAAGTGTTACATGTACGAGAATAACTCATCGGAGGCGAACGTTAGTAGTAGTACGACGGAGTGCTTATACGGGTGGGAGTATACGAGCGGAGGATACTACACGATGGTTGAACAGTGGGACTTGGTGTGTCGGCGTAACTATTTGTCGGAGGTGTCGCAGACGTTGTTTCAAGTCGGATATCTCTCGTCGAGTCTTGGATTCACGTTCCTCATGGACAGGTTCGGGAGGAAGTATGTCCACATCGTCACGCATCTGGCGATATGTGCTCTTGGAACGGGAATGGCGTTTGCCGACAGCTACGTGCTGTTTGTAGCTCTGAAGATCATTCTAGGCATGATCGTCGTGTTGAACATGAACTCTGGGCTCACACATATAATAGAACTCTTTGATTCAAAGCGCCGAACGTTTGCTGGAATTGGACTGGAAGTGTTCTGGGTGGCCGGTGTTCTTATGCTGGCACTTGCTGCATATTTTATGCGAGATTGGAGAGCGCTGCAAGTCGTGATATCCTGTACTTCGGCCGTCTGGATAGTTTATTTTTGGATTCTACCTGAATCGCCGCTTTGGCTGACAGCAGTAGGGCGATTTGAAGAAGCGGAAGTCATACTTCAGAAAATTGCGCGATGGAACGGGGTTTCGTTAAGTCATACAGGACGTCTGCTTCAAAAACCAATTTCTCTTACTTGTAAGCTCTCATTAGAGCAGTCCGATGATAGTGCTACTGAGCCGCTGAAGGAAACAACTTGTGAAACGGATAACGAACATTTAACTGCACGCTCAGTTAGTCTAAGTGAAGAGCGCTCTGATGTTGTACCTGCAAGCGAAATCCATGATCATATCGATATTGTACTTAAAGAGCAGAATGGACATAAATTATTGCAAGAAATAAAGTGTGAAACGAACAATTCCTATTCGAACGACTCAGAGCGCAAAGAATCAAAAATAATTAAAGAGGAGCCACACCCTGTGTGTGTCATTCTCAGGGACCCTTATCTACGTCGCGTTCTTTTCATCAGCAATCTTTTATGGTTCGCTAACTGTTTGGTGTATTACGGTCTGATGCTAGGCTCCCCATGGCTAGCCGGGAACCGATTCATTAACTTTGTCATCATGGGCCTGGTCGAATTACCCGCAATCTTTCTGGCGTTGTACAGCGCTGATCGATTTGGCCGAAGGTTGTCTGTTTGCGTCTTTCACGTCCTGGCGGGAATCCCGCTAGCGGTTATATTGTTTGTGCCGAAGCTCAGCTCATCCGGGGAAGATCTCTCACCGCTGACATTTACGCTGGTGATTCTCTCCAAGTTCTGCATTACCGTTTCATTCGTCACCGTGTTGCTATACACTAGAGAATTATTTCCCACCCTTCTCAGAGGCACTGGCGGCGCCATCTGTCAGGTGCTAGGGAACGTCGCAAACATCATCGCACCGTTCTCCGTCTACTTGCTGAAGACTGACTTGTATTGGCTACCAAATGTGGCGTTCGGCGCTATTTCAATTCTGGGGGGCGTGTTGGTTTTGTTGCTGCCGGAAACGGCGAGGAAGCCCCTGCCACAAACTGTTGCCGATGTTCATTTGATGTTTAAGTCAATAGCCCTTTGCAAGTGAAAGAACAAGTCTTTGTTGGCTATTATTTTTCAGATATATCGGTGGACTTAATAAGAAATTATTTTAAAATAATGATTTGTTTTGAGAGGGATGATTAATAATTATTGCCAGACGAAGATGTGCTGCATAAAAACATTTGGTGCTACCACAGTCCGTGTTTCTGTGAGCTTGCAATCAAAATCGACAAGGACTGTTGGAATCGAATTGGAACAACCGTTGACATTTAGCACCACGTAGTTCAATATTATGTTTCAGGCTCCATCTAACTCAATTTTCGTTTCTCACAGCCATGTCTGATATATCTCAATTATTGTTTTCATAGATTCAGTTGGGTTCTACGTGGTAGAATTGCACGTGCTCACTGCTCAGGGCACAGGCTACTTGATTTTCTGACGCATACTTTGTACTTCAAACTGTATTATATGAATGTTACAAATTCAATGTAATGCACATGTTGCAATGAAATTGTGCAAATCAACTGTGTGATATTCAAGTTAAATAGTTGAACGATGAAATGCATACAAATGAAATTCTATTAGTGTAAACTAGGCGTGTTAGCGAAGGATGCACCTTTGTTTTTCTGCATCCCCGGGATAGCCATCAGCTGCGTTCAGAACGCAGACAAAGTCTGTATCTAGTACAAACACCTGTTAATATTGCTGACAGTGACTGTCGAGAAAAACATGTTGGCTACAGTCGATAAAATAAATAGCGCAGTGTACGTATGTGTACAGTGTACTGTACGTGTAAATAGCACAAGGTCTTCCTTGCAACTTGCGTAGGCCTACTAGACAATTCTGAATCCGCAGAATTCATGATGCTAGCGTGGGTTGCTCAAATGTTCAGCGCAGATTTTTGATTATGAACTTTCTGAAGGCACGTACAATGTCATTTAGATAGGAAACGCGAAGCCAATTTTAAAACCGTCATCCGTTGGATTAAACAGAGGGGGGG
>JAQIWG010005219.1:0-14829 GCA_034695025.1 Chamaedrilus cognettii | reverse complement strand
TAATTATAGTTTTAGTTCTCGTGCACGACAGCCTATTATTTTAGTTATAGTTCTTATTCTAGTTCACTAAAATATCACTGCTGTAGGCCAATGATGAGTATATGCATGATGCATTGATGCAATATACCAATGACAAACTATAGTACTTTCGATGTAAAAATTATAGCTTTTAGATCAATTCTTATGCATGACAGAATTCTGTTTACAGAACATAAAATGAGATTCAAAAACCACAAGAACTAATTATGACAAGTTTGAATTGCACATTATACACTGCAACTCTCCTTCCCCAGTCGTCTAACGGCTGGTGTCTTCGATATAGGCATACAGTTGTAGCTTGCCAGTTGTGAATCTAAATAGGTAACAGACACCTAATTCTCGTGTCATGATGATGCGCACATACAAAATGTATTCAGAGGCGTGGGGGGCTTGTACACAAAGCCAGACTGTAGACTGTCACCATTACAACGCGCAAAATTTAACCAGAAATAAACCATAGGCAATAAAATTATGCTGTACACGACAACATTTATTTAGCCTATATGCACTCCACAGTTCATGTAACACATGTGAGCTAAGTCTTGTAAACAAAATAGTTTTTGTACTCACTTCGATATAGATCGTCATAGATCCGGCGGCTGGGGTGAGGTCCGGCTTGACGGCCACGACTCGAAACCTGGCTGCAGGCCACACCAGACAGTTTAGATCAGTGTAACTACACAAATTTGACTAAAGTTTCCCACTTCCTACCTTCCGTCCATAAACCTTCGCTCAGCTGACAAACACCTCCTTGCAGTTCCCAAAATACTTTCTGGCAATGGCCGTAGCGCTTTTTGATTTCTGCACCCACTCCTTGAAACTCCCTCCCACTTTCTTGCGTTCATGCACAGCCCTGCCTATACCTCTTCTCCGGTCTGAAGACTCAGCTTTTTCCTCCACAATTACTAATCGTACCGGCTGCATAACGGAAAACTCACCCGGCCGATACCAACATGACTTTCTTTCTTGGCCTGGGTCTCTGTTTCAGCCTGGGTAGATTAGGGATGATGCCAATGTCCCCGATATGGTCGTTAGACTATGAAACAGACGAAAACCCCCTAAATTCGTCCATCGAATCTAAAGTTTGGATAGAAACCGTAATCTCTCAGCAGGTTTATATACATGTAGCCCTAGGCTTCATTCATGTCACTGAGTATTAGTGAACTACAATTGTTTTAACGATATTATTGGATTGTGTACAGCGCCCTTGTGATGACTTCGGTCATGTTACGGCGCTTTAAAAATTGTCCGAAAATTATTATTTTTATTAGGAACATGCTGCCGCCTACAAGTTCTCAATTCCTATTTTTCATTAATATTATTACTATTATGACTTGAGCTTTCTCGATCTATAGCTACAGAAGCTCTTTTTCTCGCCTGATGAATTTTTTCTTTTACGCGCAGAACTCCCAGGCAGGGGGGTGGGGGGGAGGGAGGGGTAAAGACGAAGCTTTTTCCCACAAATTTACAACGTCAATACAAATGCATGTGCGTCTCAAGTTACTTGTCCATGATGATCCATCTACAATCTACTGCCATTGAATACATTTCAACGCCAAATCAGAAGAAAGTCTCACCTACGATCGAGGATAATTAGTGATAAGCGTAAGTAATCGCATGTAATTACAATACAATGTCGACGCGTCTGAATCACAGCGTAAATTATACATGTACCCGCTCGTGAACATTTCAAATATTTTGCTACAGTGTACATATATCGACCGACGTGTTAGGCATGCAGGCTGCAAAAAAACCAATTTGCGCGGTTGAACTTCATCCCAGCCAATTCTATTCATCTGTCAATCAAAATGTAAACAAACTGTTTAAAAACAACCATATTCAAAATTTTGCCTCAACTATAACATAGCCCCGATCGAACCTTTACCTAACCCTAATTAATCCTAAACTAACCCTAACTGATTTCAAGTAGTTCTGGTGGTTGAGTCGGAAGGTGGGCGTGTTTTGTATGAAGCTTAATCAAGCAGATTCAATTTTCGCACGCAAACTTTACTATATAACCCGAACTCAAAGTCTCGAACACGATGTGCATGTCTAGATGCTGCTCAAGAAAGAAAGAATAAATTAAGAAGGGCTGGCGATTGCTGGTTGAAATAACATCTCCTAATTGGTTGTAGTGATTTATAAACTAGCGGCTAATGAGAGTACTGATGAGCAGAGTTAATTTTAGCCCTGATGAAGCCGGCGTAGCGTTACGCCTCCATCGTAATGATGTCGCGTTGTCTTACGCCAGCGCCATCGAAATATGGCATAGCCTACACAGTAGGCATATGCCTTGCTTATTGAGTTTTATGCGCAACGCTACGCCTACCTGTTTCTATTTAGGCGTAGAAATTTTAAGAAACTTTGTTTTAGACGTACTACGCCTTCTAAAATAAACCCTGCTGATGAGGTGTTTTGATACACGACTGTAACACGAGACATATTTGTTATGTGATTGTTGTGTGTGTTTGTCATGCATTGTGAGGGAATGGACTACAACAGAAACCGTAAAAATTTTGCTGGTCCATGATAATTTACCCTTTGTAAGACGGGAAACCGGAACCGGACTGTAATAGTCTTCGTTACTACACACGATCCTTAAACTCTCAAAACCACCACTACCATGAAAATTTCACACATTACAACTTGACCTAATGTGGCTAGGCTTCGTACTGAATATTATAGGCTAATAGGCACTCTCCTGGATAGGCCTATATCAAAATTCTGAGTCGACGGTCACACGGCTGACTTGGGAAATGAGCGCGATGTAGCCTACTAAGCAGATCTAATTTTATCCGTGGACCCGAGTGTGACGTTGTGACCCTAGTGGGGTCTTACCCGTGGACCCTGGTGTCAGAAAAATAAAAGCATTTGAAATGTGGATATGGAGAAGTGATAGTCGGAAGAAAGAAAACAGGATTGAACATTTACAATGTAATGTGAGCCTTGTGAGGAGAAGGATTGCTGAGAGATAATTATGATGGAAGAAAGAATGGAGGGCAAGAGAGAAGAGAATCCGGAAGGCCCGTATCGGGATAATAGACGAGCTGCTTGAGAAGGAATCGTATGCAGAGATGAAGAGAAGGGTCAGAGATAGGCTAGGATGGAAGATTTGGACACAAAAGACCTGCCATGCGGAAGAACAATAAAGAAGAAGACCTGAAATTATGGATGTGACCAATAGTGACTTTAGTGGGTCTGACCTGTTGACCCAGGTGTCACGTACTCTGGTCGGTCCATCACGACGAAGACGCTCACGTGCTTCGCGCTGAAAGTCAGCGCCGTCTCGTTGTGGAAGACGGGGTGAAAGAGTTCTCCCGAGGGGTGGAGGGAGGCTGACCGCAGGGAACCGTGCAGGTCCCCAGGGGACTGGGGGGACAAAGAGGAGAGGGGGGAGAGAGGAGAGAGCGGAACGAGAGCCTCGACAGTCAGTCGATGAGCACCTTCAGTAATCGTGGCTGGTACCTGGAGTGAAAGCACGTATTGATGTATGTATTTATGTTGTATAGGTTTAAAGCTAAAGTTATTTGATCGTTTGGGTATATAGACGGCGACTGGTAGGCTAAATCAACTTTGTTTTGTTTTTGTTTTTTTGTAGTTTAGTACAGTCCGGTTCTGTGCAAGAGAGCCGGCACAGAACCGCTCTCCATTTTCTTTAGTCGTCTTTTACGACAAGCCCAGGGAGCTCTGGGCTGCAGGCCAATTCTTTGTTCCCCGGCCTACAGGAGTAACTAAATCAACTAGACGAACATGCATATGTGCATAGGCCTAGGCTATGTTTTGTGGTGCAAACTGATTGGCACATTTGAGGTAATGAGAAGGATATGAAATTGAATATGAAACAAATAGGTCTACATTATTGCTGCTGTAAAGTTGATTATTATACTGTAGGTCCAATCAAATGATCGATATGCATTGTACAGTCGAAGCAAATGTAGGTGAGCCATAAGCATTTTTTGTTTGTCTTTTAAAGGGTGTTTAAGGGCCGTGCGTAGCAACAAAGACTATTATAGTCCAGTCTGTGCGAAGAGTCACTAACGCCAATGTTCAAATGAGCACTTTGTATAGTGACCATGTTGCAATGATAAACCTCATTTCTAGCGTGTTTCACAAAGATCAGCGCCAGGTCAAGTGACTTGGTTCAAAATTGCCAGTAAACTAAAAATAAATAGATTACTGGTTATCTACTCTTAAATTACCGGTAAACTATGGTAAACAATGGTATTTTCACTACAAAAATTCCTAACTACCAAACGATTCAAAGTATTAAATAATATTTTCAAAATCATACTAGGATTCAAGTTTGAAATACGTTCGGTCAAAAACAATGCTAGTTTCAACGAAACTCTCCAAGTTGCTGTCATGAGATGCATTTCAAGTGCATTTCATGCTAAAATTAACATTTTTGACAAGAAAAAAGCCGGATAAACTACCGAATCGGTCAATTATTATAAATTACCGTTTTCTGTAATAAATTACCGTAAATTACCAATTTAAATGACCTTTAATTTCGGTAAGCTAAAAACCCTTTCGAACGCTACACGTGGCTCACCGCTAGCTGGATCGCCTTGGTCCCCACTGCGTTGAACTCGACATGACCGGACCCATACTCCGCTCCGTCACGACTGAGGATCGCCCTGACGACCAATGAGGAGCGAGGATCGAACTTCCGGTTGACGGTCACATGCACCTCGTATAGCAGGGCAGGGCGAACCGATCGAGGGGCGATGATTAGGAACTCCCTGTGAGTGGAAGTTGACGGAATACATGTGCATAAGACGCTGATAGGATAAAGCCAAAATAGTTATGATAGGCCTCAGCAGTGACGTAGCCAGTATTTTACTCTAGGTGTGACACGACTCAGAAATTGTTTCTCCCGTAACCGTTCAAAGCCCGAGGATTTTGCAGTAGTGCAACTTTCATTCGCATGGATAAGTTTAGTAGGAGTAGTACCGTACTCCAAAAAACACGTTTCTTTGAAACTCTGCTCGGATTTATAAATTTATAGGAGTAGCATTACTCGTAAAAATAGACGATGATGGAGTAGGCCTGCTCTAGGCCTACTCCTTTTTTGAAAGGCATAGGAGTGCACCATTCCTGTTCTATAATCAGCAGGCGTAACGCTACTCCTATTTGATAAACTGAACACTGCTCATTCGCTTGACACTTTTTTTAAATTAATTTCTTTTATTGTTCTAAATATCTTATATAGCTTTATAGGCCTACTAGGCTACTACCAAGGCTAATAATGATAATCTTGGTCAAAGTTATTTAATATGAGGAATGAACTGTTTATCGAGTTTTAAAATATCAGTGTCAGTGGCGTAGCAATGGGTTGTGCAGGCTGTGCAATGCACAGGGGCCCCCGGCGGGCTGAGGGCCCCTGACAGCGAGTAGAGTTTTTTCAAAATATTCAGAATGTAACGAACTACATGACATTGTCAATTTTGTCATATACGCTGTACGGCGTACACACTTAAATGACTCTATAATTTGATTATTTGAAGCCAAGATGTTAAAGTTCGTGTTGTACAACGATTTTAATAAGCGCAGCTCCTAGGCCACTTGTGGCCTAGCCTCCTAGGAGATTCTATGGTTATAGTAAAAAATTGCACCTATTGCAAAAATCTGTACTCTTTGCAGTAGTTTTGATGACGTACTATAAATATAATTACGTCATAACCAAAGTCCAAAGGAATTGAATACACTACGAATGGAACACAAAATAAAGTTTTAACTTTTCTGAAATTTCTTTCTAGACCACTGTAGATTTGACACTAAGTAAATCTTGTCCAATTTGTTATATTGTTTCGTTCTTTTTATTAACCAACCCCACTGCTTGACAGAAATTAAACTTGAATGTTTCATATTTTAGCAGATTAATCAATGTTTTAGAGAAATTTTCAAATTTGTTTTGTGTTCAATGCTTTCTACTAGGCTAGGAAATAAAAAGAGTTTTTGTAAATATAAATAAAATAAAATAATTGAAATATAATTATTAGTAATATTAGTTAATTTATGATAGAGGGTGTCGCGCGCGAAACTGAGAAATATGCAAATATTGCAAAAACGCCCAGCGTTTTTTGTTTGAAATCGAAGGGAGTTTCCAGGGGCCCACCACCGAAGCTCTGCACAAGGGCCCCCAAAAACCTTGCTACACCACTGATCAGTGTGTGTTGCATTTTGTAGGTGTACTAGACCTGCTATTGATTTAAAACAATGACAAAAATGTGGTTGGGAAAATTTAAGTGTGACACGCGCCACAGAATCACATAGCTGGCGACGCCACAGCAGGCCTAAACCATTGCAACTAAACTGATCCAGAATAATTATACCCAAACCTAATTAAATTAGAAACTAAATTTATCAGAAATTAATTTGAAGTAAGCGTATAATCTAGACCTAAACCAGGGCATATTTTGATATTTTACTGAATAAGCAAATTGTACTGAATTCAATGCAATCAATTCAATACACTGCAATTCAATTCATTGCACATTATCTGTGCAGTTAAAATACTCCACTGTAGCCTACGCCTTTAGATACATGTAAGTCGAGAGCGGGGTGAGGGGAGGGGGTGCTGATAGCGACTTTTTTCCTCTCGTGCAGAACTCGCTACCGGGGGCGGTAGGGGTGGAAAGATAAAGCGGTGGCAAAATCAAAAATAAATATTATCTTAATTTCACTTCTTATACACCATCAATTTCCTATTGCACATTTCCTGATTGATTCCGTCAGCACACACAAAATCACCTCTTACAATTGCCTATTTCAAATTGTAACTGCACATTCCGAGTAGGCCTACAACTCCGCGTTAAAATATGCCCTGATATAATCTCAAACTAACCTTTTGGCAACAATTATATTCTAGGCCCATTATCCGCTGTAACTCAGCTACATTTTCAGACTAGATACACATGTATCATCTGCTAAATTGTACCGATCTGCTTCATAATCTTGAGGCAGTGAAATATCAGCCTAGTATATAATCTCTGCATATGATATCTCCTAAGAAGTTAACACTATGTTCATTGATTGTTAACTGAGGCTTATAACAATCAGTTTCATTAGTATGTAATCAAACGGAAAACTGTCATATGTCATCACACTGATCAATTAGCAGTGTTGTATAGTAATTAAATTAAAAGTAATTAAAATACTTATTAAAATTACTCATGAAGTAATTATACTTTTATTTAATTACTTCACAAGTAATTTACTTAAACCAAGTAATTAAAATACGTTTACAAAGTAATTAGTAATTAAGTAATTAGAAAAGTTCTAATTACTTTCACTATATGATAACAGAATATTAATAAATTTAACCTTGTGAAATGTTTAAATTGTCAGATTAACTTATTGCTAATTTGCTAAATGCAATACGTTGGTGGTTTCGGCGGTTAGGCCAATTTGCATTGCAGAAAACTGTAGAAAAATGAATCATATTTTGAACAAATGCTGCACATGAACGTTGTGCCATAAAGGAACACTGTTTTAGAAACATTGAAACTTCAGGGATATTTGAGCTTGGTAGCTCAGTCAGCTAAGGCACTGGTCTCAGTGGTCTGCCATCCGCGAGGTACTGGGTTGAAGACTCAGATTGTGATTTTACAACTTTCTCCATTGCAGTATCTGCTTACAAGATTACATCACTTAGCAAGTGGGTTCTCCGTTTGTAGGGTAGGTAGGCTTTCCGTTTGGTTCCTACATGTATATAGATCAGCCTAAATGTACGTTTGCATGATATGCATGATTAAAAATTTATGAAAGCCAGTCACCTGTTTAGGCTAATAGGCTATTAGCCCATTATATTGCAATTCATAGAATGATAGCCTTTACTTTAGTAATTAGTATGCGAATACCAAATATATGGACATATTTGGTTCCGTAAAAAAAGTTATTGGTAATTACATATCAAGTAATTAAATTACTATTAAGTAAATAGTATTTAAATTACTTTCCAAGTAACTTACCTCTAACAGTAATTTAATTACTTTTCTGAAAGTAAAAGTAATCAGCAATTAAAATACTTTAAAAAAAGTCATTTATAGAACACTGCCAATTAGGCATGTAATCTCTTAAGGATAATCTTAAACCTCTCTAATAGAGAACTGGAACACTCCCTTTATCGTTGTATCTTAAAATACAAAGTTGTGGACCGGTGCCTTCGTATCCAACAATTTTGAGTTTTTGCTAATGCGAAAACTATATTTTTATCGATCACGTTCCATGAAGTAGGCCTAGCTGTTATCTTTAGAAGGTCTCCTATGAGAAAGGACCACGGTGCCACTTACCGAAAGGTGGGTAGGCGGTACCCGCGATCATCCTGTCCCTCCGCGCAAGCCCTCAGCGGCCAGTGCATCACCAGAACCAGCAAGAACGACAGGTATTCAGTGACATGCCGCTCGCAAATCATACCGGCTGCACGCGCTACTATCTACAACATGCAATCTGGATTTACTGCATGTAAGCCTATGCGTTTTAAAACCGCTCAGGTGGGATCGAGTCGCGTTTAACCTGCGAATTGAAGAAGGGCTGCATAGTCAGAGGTAGCCTATGCCTGCATGTAGCCTATAGTTGGAGGCTTGACGTAGGTGGGTAAAGCCGCTTTTAAACAGGGGCGCCGGCACAGGGTGGGGGGGCAAGTGCCCCACAGGAAAAAAGGGGGAAGTGCCCCCACAGAAAAAATGGGGGGGGGGGAGCAATGCCCCACACCCAGAAAAATGTGACTTTGTCCCTTTCAAAAAGGACCAAGGGGGGCAGAAGGGGCGAGCGTTTGAAAACTGTAAAGTTAGTCATATGAAAGACGTGAAATTTAATTTTCAAATAATGAATTGCTTAGTATCAAAAATGAATATATACTGTTAGGAATGGCCCTCGAAAATAACTGTCAACCCCCCCCCCCCCACCTAGAGTTCAGCAGGGGAAGGGAAAAAAAGTCGGAGGATTGGCTCGGGCAAAGGTGAAATACCTTGGCCCCTCAAGTAAACGAAATGGAAAGCAACATATGTTGTCCAGAAAGTGGCGTCTTGCCCCCTAACAGTAAAAGCATGCCGGGGCCCCTGCTTTAAACATGAAATATCCGACGTTGAAATATAAAATCATCCTATCACGGAGAAGTGTTCGATCCCCCTTCAGCCAGTAGAAGCACATGTAGGCTAGCTGCTGTCCTTCTGTTTCACTTCCTCCTCAATTTTCGCCACTGAGGCATACATGTAGGCATCGGTTATTAGGCTATTTTTGTTGACTATTATAATTTACTATTATAATTACTATCCATGGAATGTATTGTACGGTAGCATAATACCTGTCTAGCAAGCTATCAGACAAGGATCAATCAGCCTGCGGCCAATCTGGCGATGAACATTTTAAAACTCGTGAAGCAGGGCCTTAAACTTAGTTCTTTCCGGGACGGCTATACTTTCTATTTCTAAAGAGACAAAAAGTGAA
Source organism: Chamaedrilus cognettii (assembly GCA_034695025.1). Classification (NCBI taxonomy): domain Eukaryota; kingdom Metazoa; phylum Annelida; class Clitellata; order Enchytraeida; family Enchytraeidae; genus Chamaedrilus; species Chamaedrilus cognettii. The sequence goes on along the minus strand of JAQIWG010005219.1, from coordinate 5,340 downwards.
TAATATGGGGACAAGATTGCGCGACACGATAGTTCATGGAGGCGTCGAGTTGTTATTGTTGCTCCAGATTTTCTACGAGAGAAGAAGTGCCCGTCCAGTTCTGCCGTCCAGAAAGGAGATAACTGCTCGGGGATTTGCGCAGAGGTCGAGGGGTGTGAGGGGGGTAGAAATGGCAGGCATAAGAATATGTGTTGGGTGTCGTTGGGGGAAAGTGAGCAGGCGGGGCAGATGTTGGGTGTTGTTGGATGGATGAAGTTTTAATACTTATTGAGGCGTGGAAACCAGATATTGCATCTGAGCTGGGCAAGGAGGGTACGGTGGGTTTTGGGAAGGAGTTTTTCTGAGGTGCAGATGCGTGGAGGTGGATTGTTGAGGACCGAGTTGACACACAGGAAGTTGCGACACTGATTGACTATGTAGGTGTGGGTGCATTTCAAGGTGTGCATGAGTGAGAGGGGGTCGAGAGAGAGACTGGGAGGTGGAGAGAGTATGTTAGTGAGAGGTCGTCTTGAGTGAGAGGCGTCGAGTCGATTGCCTAAACGCTGTAACGGAAACGGACTATAAGCCCAGTGATAACTGTCGTTACCGCAGCCTGCGGCATGGCTGACGTAACGGTTGCTGATAATTGATTATAAGAGTGTAGTGTGCTATTTATATACAGACAGTTGGTAATATCAGGATGATAATCGATAATATATCGATGATATATCGATAGTTGATAATATCAGAGCAGAGTCCAAGTTAGAGAGAGCAGTATCTTTTTACACTCAGAGCCGCTAGACGTGCCAACGCCGCACATACATGTAACAATGCTCAGACTAAGCGAGCTAGGCTACACATATTAACAGTCAAGCTAAATCAACAGATGTCGCTAATGGAAGACTGTGGAGCGAACTTGAATATACTCGACGATCGCGATTATAATAAATTGAAGCCTAGGCCAGAGCCGAAACAAACCACAATGAAAATAACAGAATAGAATTCAATCTTCGTATCGAAAGTACTATTATTGGTACTTTCAATACGAAGATCGAGTCGTCTAAGAAATCAACTCAAGCAGATTTCCATGTCATCCGTGCAAACAGTGGATCACTATTGCGTTGGCAGACTTCAACAAAACTTCAACTAATAGATGTTGTGCGAAAAATCAAATCAGAAACACAGCATGTGTCGCAGAAACTCATTGAAGAATACTTGAATTTTTTTTATGATCTTGGAAAGCTGAAAAACATTAAGATTCAATTTTACATTGATAAAACAGTTGTTGCAGTTGCGCAACCATACAGGCGTAGGCGATACCGTTTTACATCAGAAAACAAGTGGAAGAACAACTTAGAGCCGATGAGGAAAGAGATGTTATTGATACACCTGGCGGCCAGGTCCTGGCCAGATAAAAAATAAGCGTAGATGCGTCGCGCTAATACTTCAGTGACACGCGCGCATCACGCCTCGCCAACTATAAACGAAGTCGTGCATGATTTAAATGGAGCAGCGTTTATTCTAAGCTGGATTTAAATCAAGGCTCTAATCAAGCTGAATTCGAGTCGGAGTCGCGTTACATTATAATCTTCTCGTCAGATATCGGACTTCGGAGATATAAACGTTTAAACTTCGGAATATCATCCGCAGTGGAAGTGTTTCAAAACGCAATCAGGGAAACGCTGAGGGGATTGAGAGGAGTTAAAACATCTGTGATGACGTATTAATCAGTGGAAAAACACAAGACGAGCATGACGAAAACCTTGAAACTTGTTTTCAAAATAATTGCGAGAACTGTAACACTAAATCGAGAAAAATGCGTGTTCAAAAAAGAAAATCTAAATTTCTTTGGTTATACATTCTCGAAGTCTGGTCTATCGGCAGATAGACCAGACTGTAGCTGACCAGTGCTGTAGCTATGCGAGTAGTCTATATACAGCAGACCCAAGATATAGCATTACACTCTGATAAACAGCCAATTAAAAGGGCGGCCCACGGTTTTGAAAGTTGTGGACTTGTACGATTTGGAACTGAAATACAAATAAAATATTTCTCCACTTAAAGAAAATTATAATGGGAACGTATTTTTTCTCTTCCCGAACTCAATTTCTCCTCCCCAAAAATTACCTCACGGGCAGAGAGGGGGGGGGGGTGCTGACGGAGATTTTTTGGATCTGCATTTTTTGTTTTGGCCCACCACTTTCCAAAAAGTGGTTGGAATGTGTATACCCACCACTTTTCGAAAGTAGTGGGGATGTATTCCCTACCACTTTGTATGGTATATACCAGCAAGGGTTCTCATCGTCTGTGTATCATTGTGTACTACAACTGCTGGAACCCCGGCCGTGCAACCTACAGGCTTGGCGCCATACGTTCTTGGGGATCTTGGACTGCAGTCCACTAGTGACATCTTAGGGAAGTTAACATCTTGTATAGGGAACTATCTGTTGCTCGTCTTAACTAGGCTATTGTGTATTAGTTCTAGGCCTCTCATAATAGTTATAAGACGATGCGCAAGCAACAGCTAATTATAATAGCGAAGTAGTGCGTTGACGAGGAAGGAGTTGCCATCCGTGTCCTAGCGGCACGGACTTATATAGTCAGCCTATCGCTGCTCTAACGATAGTAATACAGGCAAGCGTTATAATAGATATAGGCTATACATGTCGCTATGCCCAATGTGATCGCTTGGGGAAATCATACTGTCATGGAATTATACCACGTAAGGTCACTGTAATAGGTGACGCCGCCCATGGGAACAGCCTACTGACGGTGTCAACAGGGACGGATCCAGGATTGGCTGGTGGGGGGAGGAGGGGGGACGATGAGGGGCCCGGGGGGGGGGGGGGGGCTGAATGCCCCCATCTTTGTGATCCCGCAAAAGTATAGCGAGTCCATTTAGATAGTCTTTTATTTAGATAGCCGCACGACTCATAATTGAGAAAAGATTTAGTTGAGAAATACATAATTTGAGTGTATAGCGAGATTTATAGAAACATATGGAATTTAGTGCATGGTGTGGATTACTTTAAACTACATGACATTGTATATAATGTATATATGTTCAAAGTAACCCACACCATGCATTTTTTATATATATATATAGTAGTTGCAACATTCGGACTGTTAATTGAGGTTTACTTTCTTTATTTAAGAGCATTTTTGAATCAAAATATGTAACTTTTCATTTTCAAGACCTTTTAATTTGTATGCAGATGTTTTTTCTAAGTGTGTACCGGGTATCGGATAATTATGAATTGAAGGCCAAGTAGTTAGTCATAGTTAGATAGTCAAGTTAGACATAGAAGTCTGAGTTTCAAGAAGGCATAACTTGGTTAATTGGAGTCATATTTGCATAATTTTTGCAAAATTTGATGCCCAGGCATGTTGTCTTATTTAAAAAAAACTCTCTGCGCTTTCAAAGTTACTCTATGACACACATAGCTTTGAAAAACCGCAGTATGTGCCTGCGTTTTAACGTAACGCCAATAGTCAGGTTGAACAGGCAATTTTTTTGTTGAAAAAGCTCAGAAATTCTTAATTGTAAAATATGTATTGTGGGGCAATGGATAGCCCTAACTTCAGCCCTAAATCTAAAATTTAAATAATTAAGATAACGTCAATAGTCCCGGAGCAATTCATGATTTAATGTAAAATTTGTTCAAAGCATCCCCTGTTTAAGGGTACTGTGTCAAAATCAATGCTTGTCATCAAGGCAGTGTTAAATAGGAAAAAGTTACTGCTTATACATTAACTTAAATTTGAAGCTCCAATTGCGATACCCCTGCAGGCCGGTGAACAAAGAATTGGCCTGCAGTCCAGAGTCCCCCGGGCTTGTCGTAAAAGGCGACTAAAGAAATGGGGGAGCGGTTTTGTGCCGGTGTAACGAACGATTTATTCCCCCCTGCAAAAAAAATCCCCACATAAACTATACAAACTTGTAAAATAATATAAATATAAATCTCAACCTATATCAAATCCACAATAATCAAGTATGCATATTATTGTCCACATTTCACCAAATTATTATGAGATTAAAGATTCAGTTCAGACTAGAACTTAGATCAAACCTTCCTCTGTATACATAACAGCGGAACCGTCTGAATACAGAACATCGTAACAGGCAGCACTAGTGTTTCATTCATTAAATCCCAACCAATCAAAGAGTAAGCCCGCCGGTCTAGAGTTAATAACGCCAAATCAATAGCAGAAAGCAACACGAACAAAAAATAATTAAACAAATTAAGTGACGCCATGCAAAATCGAAAATATGAAAGTTGTAAAAAATGACACAGGTCTGTGTCATTTAGCACATTTTAATTCAGTTGATAACATTGAAGGGGGGAAACTTTTCGTTCACGCTCAAATATTTCCCCCATGAAATCATCCGTGGCGGGGGAAGAATTATTTTATTCAGAACAATGGGGAAAATTTCTCGTACGTCCGAAAAGTATCCCCTCATAAACTTTACGATAAGGGGGGAAATATTTCGTACGTCCGAAAAGCTTCCCCCCTGATCGTAAAGTTTATGAGGGGATATATTTTAGGGGGGATGCTTTATTTCGTCACACCGGCTCTCTTGCACAGAACCAGACTGTGTGTCCTTGTGTGAACCCTTGTGAACCCTTGTGTGCTACACACGATCCTAAACTACAAAAAAAATTAAATTGCGAGACATAATTTTAACTTTTTCATACCGCATTCTTACACGTATCGGCCAATGTTTTGTAACAACTTTTTTTGTTATGCTGGTGGTGGGGATGCATCCCCCCCCCCCCCCCCCCCCCACTGGATCCGTCCTTGGGTGTCAGCAGTAAAGTCGTTTTGTCAAATCACAGCAACCGATCAAAAATTGCGATTAAAATGTAACAGCGCGCGATTTTCATGGAAGCTGTTGGCAGGGGCGCCGACACGGTTTGGCTCTTTGGGGGGGGGGGAAGGAAATCAAACTTTTTGCATAGGAAAATTCCGCCTTCATTTCCTTGGGGGGGGGGGCAAAGAAACACGCCAAAAATATTTTTCACTTGCTTCGCTCGCGAGACTTTTTTCTCCACTCCCATTCAGGGGCATCGATTCTTCATTTACTGATTACTTCAATTATTGCAATACATACATGTACATGCACAACAAAAAACTCTATTTCATAATCTTATCCCACATGGCATTGTCAAATCTGTCATATAATAATGAAGAATGTGGCATATGTGAGACATAGGCCTATATCTTGTATAAATATGGCGTATATTCCGCGAGCGGAGCGAGCGATTATTATTTTTTACGTGTATTTTACAATTTGAATGTCTATTCATTTTCAAAGAGCTTGAGTGAAAAAATGACATTTTGTTGGGGGGGCCTTGCCCC
>JAQIWG010005218.1:0-14830 GCA_034695025.1 Chamaedrilus cognettii | reverse complement strand
AGATCTAGTTCCGGACATGATATTAAACTGTGCCCAGCAGCCCTGCCCCTGCTGCCACCATTGGGCAGGACGAAGCGTTGTGGCCAAGTGATCCAAGTTGCTGGTCTCGGACTACAAGTGTGGGAGTTGTTGATTCGAATCCCGGCCGGGGCAAAGATTTTGAGTCACTTCATGCATGCTTTGGCAAGAAGTGTAGTTTGAATTCGTCAGCCACAAGTGTTCCTACGATGCCTACCAGTCTACGGTGGAACCACCACCGGCGACCATCAGCTGGTGCAGCGGGGCATCACCTTTTCACCTTTTTTGTAGGGAGTTTGTCAATATTTTTGTTAGTTTGTGTTGCTTTGTGACCGGTGAATATATCCCCTGTCTTGTTCGGTTCTTTCAAGCGATATTGAAAATGAATAAAATTCATTGATCACAGTATTTCAAGCAGTTAAATTGCCATTGGCTATACCCTTGAGCTTTTCTTGAATCTGTGCTATATCTGACATTTGTTAACTTGCCCGCTAAATTTTAGCCATCTACCTTTCGTACTAGTGTATGAGAAAAATGTAGAGAAATGTTTTGTTTTTTTTCTACTCGGATTTTGAGTTTTAATAATCTTAAATTGTACACCTGTTACAGTCTGTGTCGCTTGATGGTACATTATTTCAAAAGTCTGGAGTTATCTCTGGCGGCGCAAGTGACTTAAAGGCAAAAGCACGACGATGGGATGAAAAGCAGTTGAACCAACTGAAAACAAAGAAAGAAAAATTGACTGATGAACTAAAAGAACAAATGAAGCAAAAGAGGAAAGAATCAGAGTTAAATACAATTCGGTCTCAAATCAAGGGTCTTGAGACTAGGCTGAAATACTCCGTCACGGATAGAGAGAATATGGTTTGTCTTTTGCCATGTTTAAAACAATTTACGTAGCTATTAACACACACGTAAAGTCTGTTATGTTGAAACGAGTATAATGACATGGACATTGCACATTGACAATTTAAGATTTCCAACCGTAGCTTCCACTGATTATACTCGTTTCTTTGGTGTAGTCTTCCGGACACGACAGGTTCAGACGTCCAGGTCGTTTTCAGAAGTTCAGGTCGTAGCACTTCTGGACAGGATTCTGACTTAGTGGCGTTCGGTCATAATCCCAGATGGTAGCCTCACACCATTGGCTTATCAGCCAAGCACGTAAACCAAATGGCTGAAACTGCGGTTCATTTTGTACTTGTCCCGGACATGAAGTTAAACTGTGCCTGGCAGCCCTGCCCCTGCTGCCACCATTGAGCAGGTTGGACGGCGGGAAAGGCATCCGGTCCGTAAAACTATGCTTCAATAGGCCACGGACAAAACGAAACACGACCTTTTGCTCTTGGCTCACGACCATCCCAGTGTCTTTGGGATGATGCTCGGGTCGAGGGGTGTTTTAGAGATAGGGCGGGCGGTGGTAGGGAGGGCCCAGTGTCTTTGGGATGATGCTCGGGTCGAGGGGTGTTTTAGAGATAGGGCGGGCGGTGGTAGGGAGGGCCTTTAGCTGGCTGGCAGGCTAAATAGCTGTGGCCGAGGAGGTGGAGCCAGAGTTTGCTGGCCCTACTTCGACGGGGCCCCTACGCAAACTATGGACCGATGTCATTTATCATCTCCTTAATTGGTTAAGTGTCGACTTAATTGTTTCCTCCTCCTGAAGGCCTCTCATCTCGCGATTCCCCTCGTGGGGCCGGGCACGTGAGGGGGGCATGTGTCCGTGGTCGCATACGTCCAACCTGTGCTAGCATGGAAAATGGATGGAAGCATCGGAAATGATGATGATGTTGATGAATCTTTGATAAAGACCTCTCCTTGAATAGCACATTTCCTTCATCTGCATAACTTCATACTACCACACGCTATCTCATTGCTTGTAGCTTACGCTTTAGTTTTTTTTGCGTTACATTAAAATAACGTCAAACTAGTGATAAAAAGTATAGTATAAAGTGTCATTCTGAGGACGCACAAAGAAATTCAGGGATTCAAAATTTAAATTGTCACTTTTTCAATGGACCTTATCTTGCTTAAAAGACACTGTCATTCTTTTGCATTTTATGGAAAATTTGAAAAAAAATTGGTATGATAAATGATTAAAGTCTGGTTGAAGGTTTGATTCTTTGCACATAAAAAAATTCCTACGTTTGCCCGATTTTATTGTTACTTTTTCACCAGATCCTGCCTTGTAGCTTTTAATGTACACTAACAATAGCAATAATAATGAGTTTATGGTTCTTTTCAGTATCCAGGTACAGTACGTCATCAGGGACCTCCTTTAGCCGTAAGCATTAGGCAAGCATCAATTTGTAATTGGTGGAAACCCAGGACGAAGGGGTAGAAAAAAGAATACTGCCATTTCTTTTGTACGTTCTAGAAATAAAGCAATGCAAATGATGAAATTTCATTGAACATTTCTGTAAAAAAAAGTCACTATCGGGACGCACGAACAAATTCAGGCTTCTGGTTTTTTATTGCTGCACTAGAGCCGTTCTTGTATCTTGTTGCTTTTATGATAGCCAGAACTTGCATATTATGTTGAGCTTCCACCGACATTTCAGATTTCTTGTTTTATGAATGTTTGACAGCAAAATCGATCGGCTCAACAGTCTGAGAAAGATTTAGAAAATTTCAAGCTTCAAAGGAAATCGATTGATGTAAGATTATTTGCTAATTTATTTCTTGTTCTTATATGTTGCTAATTTGAAGATGAAAGTAATTTGGACGACTATGAACAACATGACACAACTAGTTATAATATCAAAACGCATGTTGTTGATAACAATTTTGATATGGGTTGTTACAATACTGTGCTAGCTAACTAAAACTGCCTTTTTTGACATCTATTATATAGTTGTTCATGTTTTCTCAAAGGTTAGATGTTTTGCGCACTGTTGAGGACTGCTGGAGCTGAGTTTTTATATCCGGATGCCCTTCCTGATGACAACCAAATTAATAAAAGTCTGGCTCAGGGTTAGAAGCTAGGCCACTTGTGTGTTCCATAGCCTTGCTAGAGGGCCTGTTACGCACTGTGCTAGGGGTCATAATTTTTGAGGGTCCATAAAAACATACATAAGCACATGACTTGCATAGAGATCACTGACTTGATTACTTGTTTTCCGAAAACGAGGTCAGAAACTATCACAAGTCTGGTAAGTGACACAAGGGCGTCGCGTGTAATTTCAAGGGAGGGCGAGCTACCTCGAGTGACGAAGAAAATGAGGGTGGTCATACCTCAGCAGAATTGGGGGGTTCTCCAAGACTGATCATGGGTCAAACGTTAGAAGTTTCTTTAAGTCAGGGGGGAATGAGAACTCAAGCCCGGGGGGAAAGAAGGATATACAAGCCAAAACTTCGAAGTTTGAAGTGAACACTAAACTCTGCTGGCTCTGCGCATCCCCTAGCCATAAGAAGAGGGACTGTCCTAAAAACACAGAATCTAAAGGGGGGGTGGGTACTTCAAGCGTTGCAACAAGATACAGATCGCAGATTTGGAATTGTGCCATCCGCGACCATTTATTGTTGCAGAAAGTTCCAACGATGCTATATTGACATTGTCAATGGGCTGCATGCTAGTGAACACTGTGGCTGTTAATCGAGTCAAGGTGTGCCTGGATACTATCCATGATTTTCAAGGACGTGGTGGTGCTAAATCTTACCTTGCAGGAGAGGGGGGCATAAACGTGAAACTTCAAATTGAGGGGGGTAGTGAACCTGTGGATAGTTTGATCGGCACAGGGACACAATTATCCATCTGCGGCAAGGCCTGTCTATCTTGGAGTATACTTCTGGGGGAGTGCTCGACAGGGGTGGCCCAGCTGACTCCATGCGCCACACGCGAGGGTGAGAGTGTCGTAGGACTAGCGGTTTGTCTTACTGGAAATTGTAACGGGGTAAGCGGGTAGCCGAGAGGGTTTTGTGAATCATCTGAGTGGTGTAACCAGCGTTCTGTTTGCTGTTGCCTGTTTCTGTAATTGTTTACCTAAGTTCCGAGAACACTTTGCTGCTCATTTCTTGTATTAAATATTACATATTTAATAATGGACTTCATTCACTAACAAGGTAGCGTAACTCAGTATAAAATTCCTCATTCGCAGTCACAGTCCTCTTGGTAGAAATGGGGGGGGGGGAGTCTTTTCCCCGGGGTACAGTGGAAAGGTTCATACCGACGTTGGTGTTTCACATTTTGTTTAGTCCGAATCAGGAACAATTAGGTTGTTCCTCGGGAAAAGTTAGTCGAGTGAGGAGCCGCTGTGTCGCTGTTGCAGTCTGCCCTCATCGTTTACGCGTTTAATAGGCCCGTTATCGTCTGCCGGATGGCCTACTTGTTACATGCCAGACGGCCCGTCTGTTTGATTTGCATGCCAGACGGCCCACTTCTGTCAGCCGGACGGTCCGCCAGTTGGTCTTGCTGCTGCACAGCAGTTTCAGCGTTTGAAGCCAGCCGAGCCAGGTGACATGAGAGTGGGTGGACGGCGGTAGTAAATGGTAACATAAATGGCCAGCGAGTTACCAAGTTAATGATTATGGTTATTTATATTTATATTTATTAAGTCAAGTAAGCGGTGAAACCTATTTGCAAGCGCCGGATTGCTGATCTGCTCCATTCTGCCGCCCTACCTTAGGCGAGTCTTGGACTTCATTTTTGTTTAACCGACCCGATCATATGTATAACTGACATGGTGAAGAAGGGAAGATTGAGGTGGTTTGGACATGTGGAATGCATCAATGAGGAAGATTGGGTATTCGCATGCTGAGATATTAGGTGGAAGGTATCATTGGAAAGGGGAGGGGGAAGAAAACATGGAAGGAGGCAGTAGAGAGCGATGTGAAGGAACGAGGCATGAATAGGGAGATGACAAAGAATTGAGAGTTATGGCGGAGTCTCATCGTGGGAAACGTCCAACCTGCACAAGCATGGAAAAGTGGACGTAAAACGTCAATGATGATGATGATGATGCTGATCCTCGCCGGTGATCTTTGCAAACGGTTCTGAAGACGACCGCCACGCCGCATATTTTGCATGCCAGACGCCTGCAAATTCTCGGTGTATAACTAACGTTCCGCCCACAACATGTGTGCAGGGTAAACGATGGTAGCTATCAATTGCTCGTCTGATCCCGTCGCCCCACGCGCTTCACTGGAATTCACTTTGCGCTTCACTGGGCTGATCTTGGCCGATCGTTTTCGCAATTTTTTCTGAAGGCGATCGGCGCCGCTCGACGGAGGTCCGTCGACATGACAGCGTCAGCATAGCAGTTGCGTCCAAATCGACCAGGATCGACTTTGTGAACGGGAAGGAAAACAGGTGCGCGTGGGGCGTAAGAGACTACTTGCATGCCAGACGGCCTGCTTATTTCTCTGCCGGACGGCCCGCACATTTGTATGCTGGACGGTCCGCATCTTCTCGGTCCATGGCGAACGTTACTCTGACAACGTGGAAGCGGGGTTGACGGCAGTACCTATTTGCATTTGCAAATTGCTGATTTGCACCCGCCCCGCCACTGACGAGTCTTATACTTTTTTTTCACCGAGCCGATCTTTGCCTTTCGTCTTTGCAAGTGATTATGAAGGCAACTGCCGCGCTGCCCGAATGTTTTTCTGGCGGCGACGGCGGCGCACCGACATAGCTGCATCAGCATAGCAGTTGTGCCCAAATCGTCCAGGATGGACTTTGTGAAGGGAAAGAAAACCAGCATTCTGCTACGGATCCTTAAGGCCACGGTTATTTGTAACTAAAGTGCGCGAATAACGTGTGCGGGTATCAATAAATGCGTGCATGCAATCGTGACTTGACGCGTTAGTTAATGTGTGATGTTCGCACGTCAGTGCCTCCGCATCTTATGTAACAGATGTGTTTGCGCGTACCGTTAACGCGCAACATTTGACGTCTTGCTGACGACATAGCTGGTTAACGTCACCCATCGGAGATGGTGCTCGATTCGTTCGTTTCCCATCCAGCATGCGACGATTGAGCGTTCGAACCCACTGGGTCGGACCAGTGTAGCTACGTTAAGCACTCGACCGTCTTGCTCATTCTGACGTTGCAAAGAGTACTCGGAAGGCGAATGGAAAATTTGTTCGCTCTCTACGTGCGCAGCACTCGCATGTTTGGTTGTCTGTTGATTGGATGACTGTCTGAATGAAATTAGATGTTTGGGGCTGCACCCGCGCTACACTGAAGGAATTGGCTTGTGTTCTTCTTGATCCTTTTGGACCGAGTATCCCGTTGAACCTCCTTTGTGCTAGGGATTGGGGCTTGCAATTATTTCCCATGAACGAAGAATTCCGTGTAAGCGTGAGTCCTAAGCTCGCTTTGATTACATCCCTGCCTTTTGGACACACTGCCCGTCACTACAATCGATTGGATGGCTTAGTGAGTTCCTCTGATTGGACCCGGCTCGGGGGGCAACTCTTTGGTCGGTGCTGAAATCATGGGCGCCAGCACAAGAGGAACAGGCGGGGGAAATGCCCCTTATTAAAAAAAAATTAACAATGGTCTCCCAGCAAAATGTCAGTTAGCTTATACTCAAGCCCTTTGTGCCCGCTCAAGAAAGATGATGGGAGTGAATTAGGCTCCCTCAACAAAATTGTCCGTGCCTTCCCGAACGTTTCATCAGGGCAGTCATCTATATCTACAGTGTAAGTCATGAAGGCTCCTCTAGGACTATCGCGATAACTTAGCCATAGTTTTATATTTCTACTAAATTTTTTGAGAGGTTGTAGCTGTGATAATTTGCTACAATCTGATGCATTTTCAAAAAGAACTACTATCGCATTCAAACGTAATGTAGCTTTTCCAAAAAAGTTTTAAAATCATTTTAACCACTGCAGTGAAGCCTATGAAGAACGTTTTGATGCTTGCAAGTGCCAGTGTCTTAATTTCCTTTTGGTTTTTTGTGATGTTTTTAGAGGAGTCAATTATTTTGTGTTTTCAATCCAGAATTTGTTTTAAGCTGTTGTTTAAGTGCATGTCCCCGATGAGAGGTCCCCGATGGCGCCTTTCGGCGCCGAAACGGACTATAAGCCCAGTGATTTGATTTGATTTGATGTCATGTGGTCTTTTACAGGGGGGCCTCAAAGGGGCGCCAGGGAGATGCTCACCCATAACCCAGAGTCAGAGGAATGCAGTTTAGCGTCAAATGCTCAGGATGAATTGTCATCTTGACTAGCAAGCCAAAACAACGATCTTGTTCCGCTCGTTAAGGTCCCTTATCAGTGGAACAAGATCGTTGTTTTGGCTTCACTCGCGCAACAGGCGCTCTCTACAAATCAAATCTTGGAGGCATCTTGTCGCATTCAGGCGACATCTGTCTCGACGACACACTCATAGTGGTCTTTGTTTCATTGGTCGCAGCCAATTTGCAAACTGTTTGGTCCACGCCAAATAATTTGAAACAAATATATGTCAAAATGGCTATATTTTGCACTGCTATTCTACGTTGCGCAAATTTTCAGGAACAAATTTTAAATTAAATTGAACGCAAGTGAGATTTGTTTGCTTTTTTCAATTGTCAACTTTTCAAGTTGTAAACTTTTCCATTTTTAAAATATTTTTATTGTATGTGAGAAGACACCATTATGGAAAATTCAAACGTTTTTCAAACGAGCTATAACAAGTTGAAATAACTCAAACAGTTATTGACTTCTCTCTCTCTAGTGCACTGTCAAACGGTAGGTCCCTGTCGGATATCCAACTTCTCCAAACCTGGCGTTTTTCCGCCATTCTCTGCATGACTTATAGTTACCATTATGCACTTTGCCATATATTTAAGTTATTGACTTATTGTCGTTTTATTGAATCAGTTCGGTGGCCATCTTGATAATGTCATAAAAGTTGCTCCACGCTTTTCAACAACTATCATCATGATATTCCTCATATTTAGACTCCCTCAATCATTTCTGGATAAGTGTTAGTTTGTTACGCTCTAAGGCAATCTAATCTGACAATAATATCTGGTGTCGTTGAAATTATAATAATTATAAGGAGTAATAGTGATTTGCAGTCTCGTTGAAAGAGAGGAAGTATAGTGCCGATTTGAGAGCTAGAATGGGGTTGGAGGCAGTGGGGAGGTGGTCAGAACAAACCGATTGAGATGGATGGGGCATGTTTTGAGAAAGAAACCAGATGATGGGTGCGGAAATGTATGGATTATGAGGTAGCGGGAAAAGCGGGGTAGAGGGAAAAGACGTGTAGGGAGACTGGAAACGATGTGGCAAAGCCTGACAGAGAAGGAAAAGAAAGCTGGCAAATTATGACATGAGGATGCGACGGATAGAACAAAGTGGAGGACGGGTGTGCATGGCTGCAAATGGCCTACCCCTGCGTAAGTGGGTAATGCGGTCTCAAAACGCGAGTGTGTGTGTGTGTGCAATCTAATATGACAAACTTAGGTGCTGCCTCTCCTTTATGCCGGAAAGCCATCACTGACCGTTCCAGCACACTTTGACCACTGCTTTCACCAATGCATCCTTAGATTTTCTTTAATTAAAATTCTTAGTATATCTTGTATGTAATTGCATCTGCAGCCGGTTATAGAGAAGATCAAGGGCCTTTTGGCAGATCGAGGCTCCAAGCTACGACTTGTTAAAGACCAAATGGACTCAGTGGAAGATGAAGTCTTTAAAAGTTTCTGTCAAGAGATTGGAGTTGAAAATATACGACAATTTGAAGAGAGAGAGTTGCAAGTGCAAGAGGAACGTGCTCAAAAACGTATGGAGTTTGAAAATCAGAAGATGAGGTTGAGTAATCAACTGGAATTTGAACGATCTCGAGACACATCAAGTATGAATTACTCTCATCGTTTGATATTTAATTGTTTGATCGCTTGTAGAAAACTGTGTTGAAGATTGAGGAGTCTGCATGCGTAGTGAAGTGATGTTGAATTATTTTTGCTTCAAAAAATTTGTGTGCATGATATTCATTTTTGAAGCAGACTACGACTGCAGTGACCCCTGCAAGCCGGGGAACAAAGAATTGACTTGCAGTCCAGAGCTTCGTGGGCGACTAGAGAAAGCGGGATGGTTCTTTGCCGGTATTCTTGCATTGAACCGGACTGTAATAGTCCTTGTTACTACACATGGTCTTTAGAACATAAGTTCCCCCCCTCTGACTGCAGCTTGTGGCTCTAGTGTTCGTGCATCCTTTCTCGTTAGTCCCCTGCAGGCCGGGGAACAAAAAATTGGCTTGCAGCCCAGAGCTCCCGCGGCGAGTCGTAAGAGGCAACTAAAGAAGGGGAGCGGTTCTGTGCCGGCTCTCTTGCACAGAATCGGACTGTATATGGCTACACACGGTCCCTAAACTGAAAAAAACAAAAAAACTATTATCTCTCGTTACCAGGCTCGGGAGGCATCTGTGATCGCATAGAAATGCCAAGTACAATTCTGAACAATTTAACATGTAGTCTAGTTCATTTACTTAGCTGCGATATCACTGATGTACATTACATAATTTTGTAGGCACTTTAGTGCCTCACATTTAATGTCTATTTTGTGACATTTAGCCGATAATGGTTATATTTATAATTCCATTCGTGAACCATGAGATCTATTGGTTAGCACGCTGGACTCCTGATTCAGAAGTCTGGTATTCCAATAATGGCAAAGTCGATTTAACCTCGCAATCTCTACACGGCAGCTCTCGAGTTGATTTGGATCTAAATGAGTACATCGGATTCTGTGATGTGGTAAAGGCAGCTAGGGAGAGAATGGCCACTGCCCTCATTGGGTCATGGGCATTAAACATGAGGTTGCTAAACTAACACCTTGTGACACAAATAAGCAAATTATGCGGTAGTGGATACAGTTCTGGTCATGGGTAAACCTTACCTTACTTTCATAATTGCATCTGATTTCTAAATCTAGAAAATTAGCGATTAGTGACATCAGTTTAAATTATGAGTTCGGTTATGGCGGATTTGTTTAATTTATCATTGGTTCAGTGATTGATTTTGGTTATTGAATACGGTTTTAGTGTAATAGATGGATAGATAGGTTTGCTAACATGCAGAGACCAAAAACATTTCTGCAGTTGCATGCAATGGACATAAAGAGCTATAGCAGACGTTGAGCCTTGACGGTAGTAAAGGCTTGTTGTTTCTAAGTGACCGAGTTGCCTAACCCATTGACTGCTAAGCCGAAGCAGCAAAAGTTCACTGCACAGTGCCGCTGTATTATCGTCATGACGTAACTCAGCGCGCCAGGGACTTGCACTCGATTTTATGTCTGCGCGCGATAACTTTGACTCTATGAGAATTTGTAAGCTGCAATGGGTATAGGCCTAGTACTTTACTGTGTTCTGATGAAAGTGATAACACTTTAAACTTGTCATAACTCGGTCAAAAGGTTTAAGATACGGGGGGAGGGGTGCTGACAGAAATTTTTCCCGACAGTCATTTTCAATCATTTTCTCGGCAAGGAAACCACCATTCATTTCATTCCAAATTTTTCAATTATTGAACTTGGTGGGGCTTTTTTATGGGGGGCAATGCCCCCCCTATTTTTTTCAAGGGGGGTATTTGCCCCCCCCTAGCCCCATTAGCGCGCCGCCACTGACAGTACACGCCGCGGCCCATGCTGGATCTGTTGTCAGCTTCAGAAATCTGTGTCGTATCAGACAGAATGTGCAACGAATATTTTGCTCCATGTTGATTAACAGTACTACGGGCACACGCAACCTGCCTGAATGTTGAATGCTCTCTGAATGCTGCTGTCTCCAAAAATAAGGCAGGGCTTCATAAAAGAGTGGATTTAAACCAATTGTGGAGTTGAAAACCACATCTGAGGAATTTTAAATCCTAAATATAATATTCTGAGTGAAGACAATATGAAACAATAAATGCAGAAACGTTTGCTTTTGAAGGAAAATATTAAGTTAAGCTAAAATGATGTGTTGTGGAGGAATACATGTAGATGTTTATTTGCACAGTTGTAAATTGATGAGAAGTTAGAGTTATATGGGATGAAGATAATAACACAAGTCAAAACGTACTCTCTAAAGACTCTTGAGAAATAGAAATGCATGCCTGAAACGGGTCTAGTCTTTTCGTAAGCATCCATTGATCAAACCTACTAAATGAGTCCATGGCTGAAAACTTGATAAATGAATGACTTGATTAGGTTAGTGAAATGAACTATTTTTTTACGACTTTCTTCCTCCTCCTCAAGTGTGCATATTTTTTGCTATTTTGTAGATACAGTTTAGTTTTAAGCAAATTGCTTAGTCTTTAAGAAAATGCTTTTAATAACATAATTAATAATTACAATCTATAAATAAAAACTGTTGTTGAAACTGACATTTGTTTTGCGAAAGATAATATTAAGGATCTGTAGGATAATACACGAGATGATTAAGATCATGGCCAAAAAATCATGTTTTCATGATGCCTGACGTCTTTCGAGCAATCCCCATCTGCTGCTTTGATTGAATCCAAATACTTGAACTCACAAACATTTTCTATACCTTGGCCATCTACTTTGAAAGTTGCATTTGTGACATTTTTCCCGAACTGCAACATTTTGCCTTGCCTATTTGGCGTTGATTGAGAGAAGTCTATTTTTTCATGCTTTTGTTCTATTAATTTTTCAGCATTCTCATGCGATTCGGAATTGAGCAAGTCGTCTGCAAATGTAAAATTTGAGACCTTTTGCCCCCCAGTTTAAGCACCCAATTTCTATGTCCGCTTCTCTCAATGCCGACGCTGTGTATATGCTGAATATATGTGATGAAAATATGCAGCCCTGGCGTACGCCTTTTTGTATAGGAAAGGGGTCAGTGTGGGACCTATTCCATTGTATTAATTATCGCTGCTTGGTAGTCATATTGTTACAATGTGGGGCGGGAATCCCTTTGCCTTAGTATCTGAAATAATTGTAGCTGACTGATGCTGCCAAGTGCCTTACTGTAGTCAAGAAACGCCTCTTGTTGCATAGCAATTGTCTTCTCTATAAGAACCTGAAGGCAGCATAACATATCAGCAGTACCTCTTCATTTTCTGAACCCAGCTTGATCTTCAACAAGTTCATTTTAAATTGTGTGACTTGAACGGTTCCTTATTGTTAGAAATACTTTGCTCGCATGATTGATCAAATTATGCTACAATAGTTAGAGCAACCTTTGATATTGCCCAATAAATACCCTATGAAATATTAAAAAGATTTGCTTTGTTGTGGACCTAGAATGTGAACTCATAACGTAGTCTTCTGCTGTGCCAAGGGTTTTATTTTCAAGTTATAAGGTAGTATTTTATGATCTCATGTAACACGTTGGATTTGCAAATTTCATCACATTGTTTTTTTTAGATTAAAAAATGAAAACCAAATTATTTCAGTTTTATTGTCTATTAGTCTCCCCCCCCCCTCCTACCCCCGAGACACGGCCGATCTTTGTTACCTCCTGGATATGTTATACTAGCGTCTTTTGATTCAAACTTTACCGCTGCCAAATTTAAATATAATCAAATTTATCCGCTGGGTTGCGATACTTTATATACAGCTACTCGGGCCTCATCAAATTGTAATCAGTAATCCACAAACCAACGTCCTGCTTCTACACTAAGCCTGTTTATTAAATTTCAGCTTTATTTTGATAGCAACTTGATAGCAACTCCACAACCACTCCCATCCCAACCACAACCACCTTTCAAACACCTCCCTTTTCAATCCCAAATGCAAGTGAAACGCACCATACTCACCCGACGCGAGGCGAACATAATCCCTCCACCTCCCAGTCTGTCCCCTGACTCCCTCTCACTCAAGAACACCTTGAAATGCACCCACATCCACATAGTAAGGCAATGTCGTAACTCCCTGTGCGTCAACCCTGTCCTCAACACTGCATCACCACTCATCTGTATCTCAGAACAACTTCTTTCCAGAAGCCATCGTACCCTCCTCTCCCAGCTCAGATGCAACTCCTGCCCACGCCTCAACAAGTATCAAAACTACTTCCACGCAGCCACGCCCAACAACTGCCCAGCCTGCTCACACTCCCCGCACGACACCCAACACATATTGTCATGCCCCACCGTTCTGACTCCTCTTACACCCCTCGACCTCTGGGCGAATCCTCAAGAAGTCATCAAGTTTCTGGACGGTGGACCTGGAAGAGCACTTCTTCTGTAAAGAAAAAGAGGAGCCAACACAACAACAACAGCAACTTGATAGCAGTTTAGGCTATACCAAACTTCAGTCCTGTACTGTTATAATAGGCTGCTAGGTTCCTCGCTGCATGCCAGTCGTCATGGAACACGACTTAATGTGCTATGGACATCTTGAGGCTGGTACAGCACTTAAGAAATTCAATCGAATCGAGGCCTCTGCTGTGCAGCGAGATATTTCGAGACAGGTATAGGCTAGGATTAGAGTAAATATCTAATCGAGGCCTATGATGTGCAGCGAGGTATCTCGTTGTACATGAAAACCTAAATCTAATGTGGGATAGCTAATCTAAATTATGTGGGGGGGGCTAATCTAAACCATGATGTGCAACAAGGTATCTCGTTGCAGCGAACTTAGGCTCAGCCAACATGTTCACGTCATCATTATGAAACACAGCAGATTGATAGTGGCATGCCCCACGCACACTGAGGCGTGCACAAGGCATACCCACAGGAAATATATCAATATCGTCGAATATATCAATATCGTGGAAGTCACTGGTTATACTCACTTATGCATGTGACGTAGCTTTATGATTATTATTTAATGATTGCTGCCGTTTTGTGATGTTTTTATTTATTGATCTATTTAATTGTTGATTTTCTGTGTGCTGTTGAATTTACTTTTATATATCATTCCCAACTACTGTAATGGTTATATTGCTTGTGTTTCTTGACGTGTAGTGAATGTTAAAAAATGGGAAGAATCAGTTGCTGACGATGAAAAAGAATTGGAGAAATTAAAGAAAGATGAACAGAAGCAAATGAAGGTACACGTAACTATCTACTAAATTACGAAATTTTTTGTTGTCAATTTAAAGACATCCTATCATGGGACGATTTTGTGATGTATCATGTCCTCAGGATTCAGACTCTAAATCAATTTTTTCCGCAGATCGTTAGATCTGAGGTATATAGTATTGGCAGAAGGATGTTCAACTGTCCTGGCGGACGTTCGACGGACGATGGGCGGCCGACTTCCGCGAAAAACTACAGATGATAGCATCACATAGCGACTAGCAGCATCAATGCTTTGCATTGTAGATTATTCGATTCGTGAGATGGCGCCAGTCATCAATAATAATATCATTGTGCATCGAAAACAATTATTTGACGTGCCAATTTTATGGAATAACTGATAAGAATGAACGGAAGGTCGAAGCAGTGTGGAAGGAGATGAAGGATTATTTGCTACGTGTAGCGGAAGAGGTGTGCGGCAGAATGAAAGGGCCACCAAGGCATGAAGAGACGTGGTGGTGGAACGATGAGTGCCAGATGGAAGAGAAAAACAAGCTATACATTATATGGCAGAGGTCGAAGGAAGCAGGGTATGAAGGGAAAGCTGAGGAAGATTAGTTAGCATATAACAAGGCAAAGAACAAGGCTTGGAGAGTCATTGGCAAATTTAAAGAGGCCGAAAGGAAAAGGTGGGGGAAGCCCTGGATAAGGAGTATGAGAAGGGAAAAGTCTTTAGGATGGCAAGGAAGATGGTAGATAAAAATAAGGATGTCACTGATGGAGGGTGTATAAAGGACAAAGAAGGACAAGTTGCTGTGGAAGAGGAGAAGATAAGGGAGGTGTGGAGGGCTTACTATGAGAAGCTGTTGAATGAAGAATTTGAGTGGAACAAGGATGAGTTGCAGGAGAGAGACAGTGTTAGT
>JAQIWG010005217.1:0-14831 GCA_034695025.1 Chamaedrilus cognettii | reverse complement strand
CTTTTAACGCACCAAAAATATGTCATGCAAACGGAGATGGAAAAACATCATTTGCTTGAATCGAAGGTGCGGGAGAAAGCACGCAAACGTATACATACGTATGCACGCAAAGTATAACGTACACAACTACGACTTTAGTTTATATACTCATTCAGCTTTTTCAAATAGTCTCTTATTATGAACAAAAGTTCAATTGGTACAAACACTCAATTAAGTATAACAATATAAAACTGAAGTACAATTCGCAAAAGACATAGTATATAATAATGTATAAAGTTCATCAATTCAAAAAAATTGGCAACTATAAACATCACAATCGTCCCTTTTTTATTACGAGGCACTTGATTCAAAAACCAACCACCTTTACTCAAACGCAATCAGAGGATTCTGTCGCTTTTATCTTTGCCTTCATATCATCAAGACACTCGTAGATGTGCGACTCCTCACCTCCTTCTTCAGCTTGTTCTTCTTCATCACATTCTTGTTCCTGTTCCTGCCCCGGAATCTCGGAGTAGACATTCGTCGGTTTAGGCATGTCATAGACCGTAGATTCGCAGTCGCCGGAAGACTCCCCTCTCGCATTTTCCATTTCCTCTCTATTTCCGTTTGCCGCATTATTTCCCACACAATCCTCCTTGTCAGCGGATTGCTCCGTTTTTCCTTTCACCTTCACTTTTGCATACAGATCTCCAGAATCTTCCATCGCCTTCAAATTCGTCAGTTCTTCTTTTTCTCCGCCCACTGGGGGGAAAGATGCGGAGCCAATCGGAAGCTCGGGCAAAGCCACCAAACGGCGCCAACCACTTTCATTTGCCAAATTCGTCTGATTCCCCGACGCGTCACGGTTGTTTGGCTCCCCGGATCTCGCCGTGGGGGGATCGACGTAGGTGTTTTGTGGGGAGGGGCGTTTCGTTGCCATGGCGATCAGGGGCGGGGCGCGCATCAGTTTGGTCCAGAAGGGTCGCTTCTCGGTCGAGTCGTCGTCGGCATCCTTGCGCGTCAGCATGACGTTCTTCTCAGTCGCGCTGCCGGTTTCTACGACCGCGACCGATATCGACGAGAGTTTCTCACGCTGACGCCTGCGGACAGAGATTCGTTAGTGAATAAAACATTCTATAATCATCGTTTTTGACGTCCATTCTTATGCGCTACAGACAAGCCTGTAACGCCGTGTCCATGTTAACGCAGGTCAGACGTTTATATTGGAGCTGGGTTTTTACGACCGGATGCCCTGCTGTCGCCAACCACAATAATAAATTATCCTAGACGATGATTATCAGCCAGCGACACTTGTGTGTTCAACAGCCGCGCTGAAGGGTCTGTAAGGCCATGGTTTCATAGTTGCCTCATAAAAAAAAGACCTTCTATAGAGAATAGTACATTGTATTTGTCAAAATATTTCTTACCTTCGTCTATGCAGGAGGAAGAAGATGAGAAGAAGAACAGCGACGGCAAAAATCGACACCGACACTGCGGCGGCAACGCCTGAACAACAATAGGTACGTAAAGTTTGAATTTAGTATGAAATACAGAAATAAAACACATAAGCGGAATAAAATACTGGACGTTTGTACTACGCAGTACGAACACAATAACACTAGACCGCACTGATGTCAAAAATTCATAAGTTATTTATATAAAAATCGCATTTAACAGTGCAAGACACATTTCTAAAACTGAAAAGGGAAAAATCAAGTATAATACATTCGTTTATTAAACTTTATCGACAACACGACAGAGCTGCAGTCACAAACGCAAACATCCAATAAGTAGGCCTGCTATGGTAGCGCGGTAAGGCCGTTGTGTTCGTGCACTACTGTGGGGTAACTATCAGCGTCACTGGTGACGGCTCCTTATAGCTAAGCGAGGTACTGAGGATTAGGCCTGTAGATTGATGAGTGTTATTGCACAGAACTGAACAACTCAGTTATTCAGGAGGCAGACAATACAACATAATCAGGACAATGCAGCAATATAACTGGAGATAGTGCACGCAATGCAACTACGGCCAGATCCACATCCCTGACCGGAGTCGGACCGCCAAGCCCTTTACATACAGTTCGTCGATTCACACTTATTCCTGGAGCGTCCGCTCGCTAGCTCGGTCTGTCCGCAACTGATTCCATGGCGACGCGCAAACCGTGACGCGCGCACGCCAAGCGCGTGCGTTATCGTTCATGCATGTCAATCATAGAACTTGGCCACGCCCATCCACTGCTAACCCTATCATACTACATAGTAGCGAATAATAGCAATAATTAACAGTTCAGTACATTTCTCCCCCCAAAAGCCCGCATTAAGACTCAATGGTAGTCGTACGATATACTGTGAAAAGAAAAAGAGTATAATATGGTAGTTTAGTAATTTACAAGTATTCAGTTAACAGCAAGAATGTGCTCAACTATGAAGAAGACCAGTGATCGGAAGATAACATTCTGCTCTTCCGCCCATGGAAGATAACATTCTGCTCTTCCGCCCATGGAAGATAACATTCTGCTCTTCCGCCCATGGAAGATAATATTCTGCTCTTCCGTCCATCACAGATCGAATATCCAAACGGTGTGTTACAAAAACTAGAGCAAAATTGACTCACGTCCGCCATTGGATTCTCGTTTCTTCTCCTCAGATTTCATTTGTAGCACGAAACCCATTCCATCTGTGGCAGACCAGCCCAGCAAATCTACTGTAAAATTTTAGTAATGCAGTACAAACAAGTGATTTGTCCTAAAAAACTCAAAACTTTGTGAATTTGCCAACATAATATAGAATTTATTGACTATAGTATCTGGTGGTTTGAAAATTATGATTTTTGATCTATACTCACTTCATTCACATTCCTGAATCTCTCATTGGTGTAAGTGACCTAATACTGACCTCTATTTCAAGATCAATAATTATTCTACACCGCGGCTCAAAAGTAAGGGACCCAACGAATATACATTCGCAATTTTTTGTAGGTCAAGTTTGATTACTCGTATCTTCTTAACCGTTAGATGAAATTCGACGAAAATTGACACACGTATGAAGCAATGATCCATGTTAATGTGGCAAAAATTTAATTAACAATGCTTGTTGCGTTTCGTAGTTATTGAAGAAATTTATTAAGTCCTTTACTTTGAACCACGGTGTAGTGGTGTAGTCGGAGCATAGTACTGTCATTAGCGTTAGATGAATCCCAGCTTGAATGGAAATTAAACACTGAAGTTGAAGTTTGTAACAGAGACTATGCAAATAACAGGCTAGTTATAGGGTCTAGTATAGGTCTGGAATTCTAAGCCAGTGTGCCAACAGATGTAGCCCAGCTGTTTGGTTCACAAACTAAACCTGATAGCAGATAACAACCAGGATACCCAGCCAATGCCACGCCAGAATCAACAAGCTGGGAATAAGGCTACTAATCAACACAAAATTAATTATTTTGCCCTCAGTCGTTTGCATACCATAATCTGAAATTAAAAGCTGACTACGGGTATTTATTACTTAATATTCTATACACATTTATTGGGTCACAATATTCGCTCAAATTCTATTGCAAAACTATACAATGAATTTAAACTTTGGTTTAAAATTGGCACCTTTTCTTGTTCGTTGTCCCATTTACCATTCCGGTGTGCCAAAACACACCGTTTCTATTTCTACGACTGATTAAAGCAGTGAGGCAAATATAAAAATTAAAGAAAAAATAAATGAAAGAAGAACAAAAATCTTTGTTCACCTTTTTCCTAAATCCCATGCAGCATATTAGTGCATTCAACAAATTAACACTTTTATCGGAATCATGTCGCTAGACGCAAATCTATACAAAAAGCAAACAAAAATCAAGCGACACTATCTTTTTCCATTTTAATCTTACCTGCGTATAGGTCTGATGACGTCATCTCCATACTGCCAGTCTCGGCAAACTTCTCTACCGATGTTCCTCCTCCGGAAGTTAGAATGTCGTGACGCCGGGGGGAGGAGGGGCTAGAGGAGGTGGCGGAGGGGGCAGGGGGCGTGGTCAGCTCTGTGATTCGTCGGTTGTGGTCGGAGTCAGGGTGGAAGAATTGGCGTGGCGTCGGAGGCAGCGGCGGAGGAACGGTCGGCCTCATCCCTGTGCGGGGATATGGAAAAGAACGATATATATTTTAATAATTTAAATCAGTTTTAAATTCATTGATGAGCATGCAAATATTGATTCAGAAGTAGGATTTAAGAAAAGGAATAAAAAATATACATTCCAGCAGGTTCTCAGACTAACATTAACCCCTAATCAAATATTTTAGTTAAGATGCACTTAGCGATTTTGCGACTGTGCGACTTTGCAAATTTGCAACTGCAGCTTTGTGACTTTGCGACTGCAACTTTACGACTTTTCTTAGCAAAGCATCCACTCCAGCCTCCTCCTCGACACGCAGCGAGCTTCGAGGAGTCTGTCTGGCATTGCGCTATCATATTGAAGCCTTTTTCATCATTTTTCTTCGCTAAAATACAGCAAAACCAACGAGGTATTAATTACAGAACTAAAAGAAACGCGTTTGAACACTGACATACTGATTAATTCAAATAACTTATCATCACAAGTCTCACTAAATTGTTTTAAATCGCTACGAGTAAATCCAATTTCATGACCATCCCCAATATTGTAGCAGCTTCCCTAGTTATTTTATGCCGTAATTAATAAAGGGCAGTCATGCTATCAGTTCTATTGACTATAACTACTTGACAGAGAAAAACTTCTTGCCCTTCTTCTTGACTTTCTATATATTTTGGTAATCCACAACTTTATAACGTCAAAGGTATTACCGTTACTACGCCATAACCTTTTTAATTCTCATACCATTTCGCAATATTTGCAGCGCAAAGTCTGATTTACTTGGGGCCACAAAATGTTTGATACACCTCATAACAACATATTGAATTTTTTTTTTATTCACGGAAATGCATTATGCATTTTGACATTTTGACATATATACAAAATATACATAATACATATTAAATTCGACTGCCAGCCTATTGATGAAAACTTTTTGGACAGCAAAACGAGCACCATATAGTGAGTGAGTACGTAAGTAAGTGAGTGAGTGAGTGAGTTACTGACTGTACTCGCAGATGAAGCGGTAGTGCCACTTCAGCATGTCGCAGGGTGTCTCGTGCCACTTCCACGACCCCCCTCCCCGCACCATGCGCACGCAGTCACGGTGGTGGTGCAGAAACGCCTTCGGGTGACCAGAGCCCCAGTTGGTCCAGTGCAGCCCCTCCTCATTTGTGTCTAGCACAACAAGGCAGTCCTTTCAATCACTGCTTCTGGTCAACCCTCTTTATATTTGTCTAAGCACTAAGCACTAAGACACTGCAAGGCAGTCTCTACAATAACTGGCCTCTGGTCAACCCTTGCTAGCTCAACGACATATAAAATCAGGTACATTAACCCCTAGTCAGATATTTCAGTTAAAATACACTTTGCGACTTTGTGACTGCAACTTTGCGACTGCAACTTTGTGGCTTTGCAACTTTGCGGCTTTGCGACTGAGACTTTGCGACTTTGCTTAGCAAAGCATCCACTCAAGCCTCCTCCTCGACACGCAGCGAGCCTCGACGAGTCTGTCTGGCATGGCGCTATTTTGAAGCTTTTTTCATTAATTTTCTTCACTGTAATGCAGCAAAACCAATGACATATTAATTAATAAATCAGCACAATATATGAAGGATTTATAAACAGTTCAACTACCAGTTTAGTAACAAAGTCTGGTTCAGTGCCTCGGAGCCAAGCAGACCACTCCCCCTTCATTAGTCGCCTTTAAGTCTCGCCCGGAGAGCTCAGGGCTACAGATCAATTGCTTTTTTCCCCCGATATTTAAGAAGTGCACAACATTAGGGGCTGGTTTCTCCAACAAGGATTTAATGGTGGTTTAGGATTTAGTCTATGCAAAAAGGTGTGTTAAATCCTCAACCACCATTAAATCCTTGTTGGAGAAACCAGCCCTAGAAGTCATCCAGATAGACATCACCCATTATATTGAATGGGCACATAGTGCAAGTACTATATAATTGTTCATCGTGTTGCAACATGCAAGTAAATGATGAGTTCTAATTGGTGATCGGCACGTCTCGAGGCAATGATGTTCAAACTAATTATGACGCATCAAGTGAAATTTTATTCTAGTTCATCGGATGTTAAGCGTAGATGACTCAACAACCATTAAGCCCTGAATAGGACCGGTACCCATCCACCAATACTTTCCTAAATGCAGAAATTGAGGAGCGAAACAAAACTAAAAGCAACATTGTAATATACGCATCCACAACCTTAGGTTGTAATTTAAAAACTAAAATGGACGCATAATATTATATGATTGGATGATGTATAAGATATGAAGTACTGTATAGTATACA
This sequence comes from Chamaedrilus cognettii, assembly GCA_034695025.1. NCBI lineage: Eukaryota > Metazoa > Annelida > Clitellata > Enchytraeida > Enchytraeidae > Chamaedrilus > Chamaedrilus cognettii. The sequence goes on along the minus strand of JAQIWG010005217.1, from coordinate 8,459 downwards.
AACGGAAACAAGGATATAGGGCCTAGCACGCGTGGCATCATCGGGTTGATAGCGACAAATAGATCATTGGAAAGTAACGGTCAAGGCCCATGCATGATCGTAAACTAGCAGGAGGCAGAATGTATATCCTTGTTGTTCTCCAGAACTCATTACTGAGCATAATTTCAACATACCAACACTGCAGCTAAACGAGCACCTATAAAGCAGCTATGATCTTTAAAAACTACGCACGTAAAAAGACAATTAAAAATCGCACAGTTACAAAAAACGACAAAAAAGCTGCGTTTAAATAACCTAAGAAGAACAGGTGACAAAACCACAAAAAGTAAGGTTAAAAAACAGCAAAAAATGCAGTTTAAAAAACCACAAAAACGCACAGCTTAAAAAACCACAAAAATCCAGTTAAAGAACCACAAAAATCAGTTTTAAAAAGCGCGTACTCGGTGCTGGTCCGACCCACTGCCAGTGGAGCTCCTTGCCGCGGTCGTGCAGCCCGATCCACACCCCGTTGACCGTCCACGACAGAGAGTTGAGCGTGGACACGATAAAGTGACCCGTGTCCACGTCATTGACCTTCACTAGGCGACCTCCGTACTGCGCGCACGACATCACTGTTTTATTAACCGTGAATAGCATTGACGGTTAAAGGGGTTGCTGATCTAAAGATAGCATGGTTCATCTCCACAAGAAGACAATGCGAGCGTGAAACCACTGTTTTATTAAAATCATGCACGGCACGTAGGTTGTTGAATGTGCTGCTAAGTTTCAACCTAAAATTAAGTGATATAACACTGTTTAACAGATCTCGAAATAGAACCAGGTCAGCACCTTCTTGAAAGAAGCATCCTTATGAAGGACTTAACGACAAACTTTAAAGGGCGATTATTCAGCCTGTATTTAAATTATAAACAAAACTAAGTTCTGTTTAATTATCCAGTCTGAATTAACCAATTACATTAGTCCAGCTGTTCCATTGGTCACTTCACAAAAAAAAATTGCACTTAATTTTACAGCTTAAATAGAAGTCAAGCAATTGACTTACAGCAACAGCAACAACAAAAACAAGTATGTATCGCAGTGGCTTCGTACGTGCTGACAGAAGTCGCGCGCCTCGGTCCAGTACTTCTCCTGGTTGACGAACTGGTAGCAGGCGTCTCCGTGGATGCGCATGGCGGACGTGTGGGGGAGTGTGGTGGGACAACGGTGCATCGCGTCACCCCGCGCCACGTCACACAGCGCCGCGGCTGAATCACACACGTGCTCGACTGATTTACATGCTCATTTGTAAACTGTCTCAATATATTCTATATAAAACGCGTCACGACGATTAAGTATTTCTGAGGGGATTGGGGCACTTCGCGTATTTTAATTTTATACTCAAATATTTGATACTTGAAACTTTATAGCATAATCAAGCATATACATTGACTATTGGATATGAATGGAAATATTTTTGATTATATTGGTAGCAATCACTATCCCATAACGAATTGAAAAATAAATGTTCAACTGGTGTTATCATGCAATCATAATTTAAATGGCATAGGCTGACTCTGTATAAGCAGCTAATCACATCTCTAAATAGGCACTGAATGCCAGCTAATACCAAGTGCAAAAGCAGTGAGGCTCATCCGTTCCAGTAATCTACATCAATACATGACCTTCAGACCCAACAGGACATGGCACTCGCAAGGACGGATCCACGAGGGGGGGAAGGGGGATGGGGGGGGGAGATATATCCCCCTCCCCTAGCACAAAAATGTTCTTTGTTGTTACAAAATTGTTGATAAAACAGTGGCAGATGTAAAAATGAGCGTCTTAGAAAGGTCGCATGCATTGAATGTTCTCAAGTAATGCTTCACATTTCAAGTGAAATAATGTTTTTGGGGAATTCTGGTCTGGATAAATAAATCTGACACAAGGAGTGAGTAATTTGTGAGGAAATTTCAGTCAGCACCCCCCCCCCCACTCGTGAGTTCGTTTTGAAGGGAAAAATTGCATAGGCTTATAATTGTACAAAGCTGTAGATATGCAGATATGTAGATATTCATCCCCCCCAATCAACCAATCCTGGATCCGTCCTTGGGCACTAGGCCACAACAGATTATCTGCAGTAACTCGGGTAAACTTCCAGCAGTTATCAATTAATTAACGTGGCTGGCGAGCGCTCGGCACAGCTGTTGGGCCTGGCTACCATGGGCATGCAGCGCTAGCTCAGGGCGCAATTGAGGCGATTATAAACAGATGATTCATGCAGGGTTAGGGGTGGGGTTGCCTCCATCCCCCCAAATCGTTGTGCCAATCCTTCAAATATTCTTCACAACTTGTACCCAGTCGCTCAATGAAGAGTTATTTGCATGATCGTGGATCAATATCGCAGTAACCGATCACATCGCGTGAAATAGATCCTTGATCTATTTCTCACTGCTCTGATTGGCTGGATGACGTCATAATCTCTGATCTAATTTTAGCACTTGATTGAACAAAGTCTGAAAATGAATGTCAATTTAATCAAATGACTGCATCGCACCGAGAAATATTTTGTTAAGCGCTTCCTTCTCAAATTTATACGCGAGTCCCTCCACATTTTTTGGTATAGCCACGCCACCGATAGCAGTCTGGCATATCTCCAAGCAATGGTAAATAGCTTGAGAGTGGATCTATAGTTGTTCTATAGTTGTTCCTTTGTTCCCACCATTACCTTTACCTTAGCTTAGGAGACAATTTCACGGCAGCTCCTAACTGCCATTCAAAATAACTCTTTGCTTAGTCCATTTGAATTGATACACGACGTCATTAAATTAAGATGACGTCATAGATTTCGAGAAAAATTGCTTTCTGCTTAAACTGAATTCAAATTAACCTCATTTCTTATGGAAATTTTATTTTTATTTTTATTTTTACCGATAAAAATTATTACAAGTTTTTTCAAATGGCAGTGAAGGTCTGCCGTTAAACTCTGTTCCTTAGCAAGAACTTTGCTTAGCCAGGCGTAAAGGAGGTGCGTCTATGGAATCTACCCTTAGACTATTTTCCAGTCACTATAATATAATGCTCCATTATTATCAGACCTGACAGCGTGTCAGGAAAATTGCTGTGAAGCTTAGAACAACAGCAGAGAACATCTAAAAGACCTTTAGAGTCTACCACTTGAAATAAATTGAGCTTTAATTATCCAAGTTAGGGGTCATCCATTTATTACATCACCACTGGGAAGGGGGGGGCGGAGGGGTCGGAGGTCTGGTGACGCTTGGTGACGGGGGGGGGGGGGGGGGGGGTCAAAATGGCCTAAACAGCGGTGAGATAATAAATAGATGACCCCTTATCAGTTTATGATCCATTTCAGTGACACAAATAGAAAACCTTTAAGTAAATGAAGATGCAGATTATGCACCATGTTATAGTGAACATGGTATTACGTGTCCATCGGCTGCGAATAATTATTATTTATTATGTTTAAATCCCCGTCATAGTGTCTGAGGGCCACAAGACTTACTGCTGGTTGCTCGACCACGATTTAAGTGCGATCTGAGTGCAATTTAAGTGCGATTTAAGTGCGATTTAATTTTCTAGTCAAATTTTACCAATGGAAATCTATGAGCGAATTGCATCGAATAATTTGATTGGTTAGTTTCGACCACAAAACTAAATCAAACTTAAATCAAGGTCGAGCAACCAGCAGTAAAACTTGTCCTTGTACTATCATATTGACAGCACTGTTATCACCCCTTAGCCCTGCTCATTGTTCCTTAATGTTGTATTTGTGTTTGTGTGTGTGCTTGCTACACTTCCTTATGTGAACAAACTCTAGACACACATAAGTTAAAATAATATTTAAAGAAAAAGAATGAAATGTATACGCCCATCTCCAAAGCTGAACAACCCCTGCAGACCGGAGAAAAAAGAATTGGCTTGAAAACCAGAGCTCCCCGGGCGAGTCGTAAAAGGCGACTAAAGAGGGGGGAGTATTAATATCCTGAATGCAAATGAGCTTGCATGACCAGTTTTTTAACCTAATTGATTTGAGTTTTATTCAATTGATAATTGTGCATCAGGGGTCTCATTTAGGAAGCGATCTTATGACAATCTTAGTCTTAAGATTGTCTTAAGAGAATCTCATGAAAATCTTATCTTTTTTATTGAAAACGCCATTGCACGCAAACCGAATGGTGACGTCACAAGGTCAGCGATTGGATTTTATTTCTTTTAATTCCAGATATGAAAAAATTAAAGAAAATCTTAAGAAATATATGTAAATGAGGCTCCTTGAGTGTACGTTTTACAGTGGAATAGACAGAGCATTTGGCTTCCGGGGAAAGCCTAAGTAAACCTCCCCTCCCCCAATACAAAAAAGTACTGCACAATACATCAGAGAGCAATGTCAACACTTCAATTTTCATATTATACCCATGTTATTTTACTAATTTCAACACATATTTTCAAGATATAAAATAATCTCCGATGATAGGTCCAAATAAATAATTAAATCAAATAAATATTCAATGAGAGACTCAACCGTCGCAAAGATTATGCCTAAAACTTAACCAAGGCATATTGACCAACAGATGATAAATTTAGCAGCAGAGAGATCTATCTAAACTTAACAACAGTTCAATAGGGGCCTACGGCAAATATAAGCACAGTTTAGCTATATCAGAAATTCTCTAGGCCGATTCATTCGGCCAATTATCACATCCACGAGTTAATCTTAGGCTTACCATAATAAAAAGACTACGAACTTACCAAGACAAAGTAGTCGTAAGTACATTGTTCCAATTTCTGAGCTCTCACAGCGGTGACTTCAACGGTGAAAACGTTCAGAGATTGCACGAAAATATTCTCACGTAGATGCGTGTTACGCTATGAAGGTTCCACACGTCAACAGTGCGTGGCACAGTTCACGTCCTAAACAACAGCAGTTTATTGATCGATTGACCTATTCAGTTTTAGGCCAAGTCGCTTAATAGGCCTGGACTTTAAAAACCAGCTTTATTCTGCCGGCTTTTCATCGAACCATTAGTGAAGGATTTGGTACGAGTTACTAGATAGTGGGCTTATCGTAAATATAACCATTAACCGAGCCAAAGTTATGGAATTGATCGTTTCTGATGGTTTTGTTATTGTGTTAGTGATTGTAGAGTTTCGGTTACAGGTGCGAGCAACAATGGTGCTAGGGTTAGAAGTTAAGGTTGGGTTTGGATTTAATTTCATCCAGATTGTTGCGTCGCTGATATAGGCGCGAGTGCTATTAATAGCGTGCAGGTGCCCGTCAGAGTGTTGCCACTCACTTTTTTACATAAAGCACCAAATTGACTTTTTTGTTATTGAACAAAAGCACATAGGCCTAGAAACTTATTTCAACCAGTAGAATATTTTATTATTCATTATTATTGTATTATATTATATATATTTTTTTAAATCTTGAAACTACCCCAATTCAATTAAAAATAATTCGCGAGAGGTATTAGGGATAAGTCTTTTAAACAAATTTTCCATGCCAATAACTTGGCTCTGCTTCACAAATTTACCGTCAAAATCAAAGATTTTTTAATAGTAATTTTTTTCACAGTGCATGAACCTACGTTCATGAGCATTATGTTCTTTCTAAAGAAAACATTTCTTCATTTTCTCCCTAAAAGTAAACACGAAAGGCACATGAGCCTCAAGAACGCACCTTGTTGATAGTAAAAGCACGTGAGTGGCTATACTGGAGCGGATTGCGCCCAAAAGACTAAGCACAGTTAATCTGCTGGATCACAAATTCAGGCCTAATCGTGTCCATTTGGTAATGATACACATTGAAGTGTTTTTCGATCATAATTAATTATTAATCGTGTTATTTTCTGATTGCTAATCAATTCATTTGTAGGCTAACTTTCTCAGTCAAAATATCTGCCCTACTTTTAATACTGAAGTTGTCTAGTTTAGCCTACTCAGTCTAGTAACTGTTGTTTGCCATGATAGACGTTACTTAGGTATAACGTTATCAATTAATTGTAGGCTACTGACCTACTTTCACTTTCGGTATCTGTCGGAACTTGAAAACCCATGCATACGTAAGACGGAGCAGTAGACCAATTGCCTTATGCATTATTAATCCCTAGCTATGTATGTATGTATGTATGTATGTATATTGCACTTTTAACGCACCAAGAATATGTCATGCAAACGGAGATGGAAAAACATCATTGCTTGAATCGTAGGTGCGGAATGTAGCTATAATGGTGAATAATTCTTGTCACCATTGTTCAAGTTGGGCTGTGTTTGATGCGACAGATTCGATCGCTGTGGGAGTCATGGACAGGTGTATGAGCGAAAAACACAAGAACATCTTGAAAGCAAACAATGTCGTGCTCGCCAGGTGCATGAATGTGGACGTGGTCTTCCTGTCACACTTCAGCAAGGATTCTCTTCTCGATGGACACATGCGTGAAGTAATTGGGGTAGGCCTACATGTATTCCAATTCATTTTCTCACTCATTGTCTGCGAGGCGCTGTGGTTTAGCCTAGTGGCTAAGGCGTCGGACAAAGAGTCCAAAGGCCTGAGTTCGAGTCCCGGCGCCGGTGTCCAACTATGACACCATGCGTTACGGGCCCTTCAGCAAGGCTGTTAAACACACGATTGTAGCTAGCTGCTAACCCCGTGCCAGATAATTATTTCTTTGGTTGTCGTCTAGAAGGGCATCCGGCCGTAAGAACCCAGCGCCAGCAGTCTTCATCAGGGCGCAAAACGTCTAACCTTTGTGAAAACGTAAACATTAACACAATAGACGTCAAAATGCTGTTAGTCCGCAAAACACGTGAAAATTAAGTGCAGCAAAATTTCTGAGAGGCAAAAGGGGTCCTCCATTTATTACGTCATCACTTTTTAGGCCATTTTGACCCCCCCTCCCGTCACCAAGCGTCATCAGACCTCCAACCCCCCCTCCCTGGTGGCGTCACCAAGTTCATGGACCATTATCAGTAATAGTGTTGCAATAAAAGTGCTCTGTGATTATACAACCGTTGGCTGACAGCCAGGTGATCAGTGCTTCTAGTCACATGCTTCCTCAATGAAATGTGCGCTGTTTCTAGACGTGTTGGAAAAAGTCCTTTATATGCTTTAGAAATGTCTTCATAATTCTGAAATTTATCACATTTAATTTTGAAGACAACTTTTCACCACAGAATTTATTTATGAAGATAAGTTTGTATTATTTAAATTGAATTTTAATTGAATATTTAAAAAAACACTGGTGACGTCACCACTGTGTGGTGATGAGTGGTGACGTAATAAATGAACGACCCCATTCGGTACACTTTTATATGCCGTGATGCAGGTTCAGGAGACAAGAAAAGGCAAAGTGGACAAGTTCCTTGACATCATTCGTTACCGGCCCGACGCTGCATTCTATCGGTTACTTGAAGCACTTGCTGACAATGGTCAGGCGGAACTGGCCGACAAACTGGACCCGGGCTACTCCCCTGAGACTTTGCAGGAACCGGCGGCCTTGGACGCCATCATTCATCTCATTCGTTTGTGTTTTACTGTTCTATCTAAACAACTTTTGATTACAGATCTTATATGACTCCATTTATTTATTTACTATAGTTTAGAGACCGTGTGTAGCACAAAGACTATATATATAATACAGGCCTGTTATGTGCAAGAGATCCCTCACAGAACCGCTCCCTTCTTTAGTTGTGCTTTTTACGACTCGCTCTGAGAAGCTCTGAGCTGCAGGCCAATTCTTTGTTTGGCCCGACCTGCAGGGGATATTTTAGTAGATTATATATGTCATTACTTTGCTTGACAAAAATATTGTAGTAAATTTATTGTAGCACTCTCGAGTGCTCCACTAGTGGTTAAGGCGTCGGACTAAGAGTTCTGAGGAACAGGGTTCAAGTCCCCGCGCTGGCAACTATAAACCATGCGTTACAGGCCCTTCAGCAAGGCTGTTAAACACACAAGTGTCGCTAGCTGCTAACCCGTGCCAGATAATTATTTATTTGGTTGGCGTCTGGAAGAGCATCTGATTATAAAAGCCCAGCTCCAGCAGTCCTCATCAGGGCATAAACGTCTATTACACCTGTGTGTAAACATGGGCTTCAACAAAATAAAAGGCAATATATAGTTGACAGAAAAGGCTGTTAGTTGCTGCTCATTGAAACGTGTTGTATTAAACAGATAAGAGCTCTTCGGTGGATGTAGCAGGTGTGACAGGAAGGGATAAAAAGTTCCGGACAAACTGCGTGAGTTTCTCTCCTTCTGAGACTTTATCTTGAATGGTTCTATCAAAATGGTTTTGTTCATTTACGGTTTGGCTGGCATATTCTTCACTGGTAGACGTCATTCACATTGGGATTGCTATACATTGTAGATGTGCAATCGCTATGTGGTAGCAGCATAATTATATTGGGTAGTCTGAAAGATATAAGCTATATGCCCTTTTGTCAGTGCTTGAAGCTTGAATTGGCTG
>JAQIWG010005216.1:0-14832 GCA_034695025.1 Chamaedrilus cognettii | reverse complement strand
TTCAAAGGGATCTTCACAATACACTCTGTGCTCTAGTCTCCATTCAAAGGGATCTTCACAATACACTCTGTGCTCTAGTCTCCATTCAAAGGGATCTTCACAATACACTCTGTGCTCTATAGTCTCCATTCAAAGGGATCATCCACCCTCAATATTCCTTATCAATGACTTCACAATAACCTGGCTTCGTAAGCCCGTTATCTGGACGCATGCGAATTCCTGTCTTCTCAGCATTTTATCCAGCGTAATCATTTCACACTCAGCGAGGGTTGAAAGTGATGGTTGGTCTCACAGGGAGGTCTCCGATGACGTTATTGGACACCGAAACGGACTTTAAACTCATTGTCATTACTGCCGTTAATATCATTTCACCTTACTAGTATACAAATGCACTTGAAAAGAGATGGATTATGGGTTGCAGAATGCCATATCGTAAATATTCAAATCGTCTGCTAAAATATGCTTAATGATAATGAAACTAACTTCACCATCGCAAGAAGGGCTTTGAAGCACTCCGGCTCCAAGCTGAAGAAGGATGTATGTTTAGTTAGGTTTGTTTTTCGAACAATTTGTGCAAAATCCAAAGCAAATTTGAGGACAAATTGAAAATTGCACATTTCTTTGCAGTTCATATAGTGAAACTTCTCAGTGGAAGAATTAGAGATTTGACGGGGAGGGGGGGGGTGCCAGCAGAAATGTTTAGATGGTTTTTGCCAGTCACTTTGTAATTGCGCGGTTTTGGATGTAAATTGAACACGCAAACCACCTTTAAATTAGGACCTGCGCGTTCTGTGTATAGGGCTGCATGTTAGGATATGCCCTGACAGAATCTGTACTTCCACAGCCGCATTGTTCTCAAGGTGCGGGATTCTATAGCGTCGTCCCGTTGATTAGGAGCGTGTCTAACACGGGAGTCAATACTGGGACGTGCGCCTCACACAAACAAGATGGCGGTCGTCAAGTGCCGCGCAAACATCCAATGCGCGGACAAGAATGTCCTGACAGTGTATGCAACGTTGACCGAATAGGGACTCAAAGCGTGCCATATGTAGTGATGCCACTGCTAGGGATATACAACTAGATTTATAGATATTTGATCGGTTTAGGGATCTGATTTTTAGCTCAATTCCCAGATATCTGGGAATATTTTTTAATAAAATGGCACATTTTATAATGGGACTGGGATTTTAAAAAGAGAAGCAGTTTAGTGATATTTTTGCTGAGATATCCAGAATCTATGGATTTTCCTTTTTGATCCAATGGTAGCATAGTCAAATGTTCAGGCGGATAGAAACGAATTTCTATCGATACACACATGTTCTAGGGCCACACATGTTTGGGGGGGGGGGGCGGGTGCCAGGAGAAATATTTAAATTGTTTTTGCCAGTCACTTTATAACTGCGCGGTTTTGAATTTAAACTGGACACACAGATCACCTTTAAATATAAATGAAGAAAGACCTATAAAGGCTATTATGTTCTAGGGTTAGTTTCATATTTGCATGGGCGTTTTAGTCACTACTTCAATTAATCCATAAAGAGCTAATTTCTCCAACAGGGAATAAAAGGTTGTTCAGGATTTAGCCTATGCAAAAGGGTGGGTTAAATATTGAACCACTATTAAATCCGTGTTTGAAAAACCAGCCATAAATGTTAGAGAACTACTATAGGATACACTTCGTGTATCTAGCTCACGCGGTCAGCCATGAGTTAACTATAATTAAGTTAAGTGCAAGAAAAAGAGCATTATATGACATGGAATTTGAGCCCTTTCATATATAACGACCTCATTGCTTCCTTTTATTGACATTTGGTGCCAGTTGGTGTGATACAGGCTAATAGACAGATCATCAAAGCACTGCTTAATTGATATTCTGACATTTAAAAACAGTTTTACAGTAATGACGCTTATTTGCATAATCGTTAAACGCTAAGATTCCATTTTTTGTTTCAAATCGTGCATAGGAACGAGACAATCCCGCGATACGAAGAGACGCGATGCCCCATTGGTCGACGAGGGATCGCGTGACACGGTCATTGCTAGCTATGACGTCACGAATCCATTCAGCGGAGGTTCGATCTACAGTGAGACTGTTCCGGTGGACGCTATGACAGTCAACGATACCCGGAAGAGGGTAAGCGTTGACCGCACTAACCACCCTTCATAGTCTACTCTCATATATGTTTATATATCAGACGGGTATGACATCGAGGGGCTGTGGTGTAGTGGTTAAGTCGTCGGACTTTGAGTCCAGAGGATCTGGGTTCGAGTCGCGGCGCCGGCAACTATAAAACCATGCGTTACAGGCCCTTCAGCAAGGCGTTAAAAACAGAAGTGTCGCTAGCTGCTAACCCCGCATCAGATACTTATTTATTTGGTTGGCGTCAGGAAGGGCCTACAGCAGTAAAAAGCCATCTCCGGCGGTCCTGATCAGGGCGCAAATGTCTGAACCTGTGATAAAACTTATGACATTAACAGATTACACCATAAAAAAGGAATTTATAGTTAGTTGCTTCGCTAAATTACGGCAATCTATAATAAATCAATTTATTCTGATTTTTTTCTGGTTCAAAGCGTACATTTTGGCATGAAATACACTTGAAATGCATCTCATGTCATCAACCTGACGAGTTTCGTTGAAAATATCGATGTTTTTGCTGGAACGTACTTCGATGTTGAATCCTAGTGAGATTTGGAAATTTAATTAAATATTTCGAATCGGTCGGCAGCTGGTGTACCATGGTTTACCATAGTTTACAGGTAATTTAAGAGTAGATTACCGGTAATCTATTTCTTTTTAGTTTAGGGTCATTTTCGAACGCTAGTCACACATGGGTATAGGCGATACCACACCAAACTCAAAATTGCACATCGCCACAGGTTGCACACTTGTCGCCAAAACCGACCTCCTCCATTAAAAAGCCCGGACCCTCCCCATCCAATCGCATAACACACTTCTCGCCACTCCAGCTTTCTTACAGCTCGTAACAAGTTACAATGTCTGATGCTTAATTGTCATTAGGCCTACTCTATCCTACACAAAATGTCTAATTTAAAAGCTGTTTGGAACATTGCAATTAAAGGCTTTTACAACGTGGTGTTGTTACGATGTTTCCTAATTTCTTAATTCATAAATTACGAATCCCATTGCCGCTGTCGGATTAATTCTTATGTTTTACGATAATATCTGTATGCCAAGCATTAGATCATTTTGCTAAGCAAACCACCTCGACAACCTGAATCTCTAACGCCAGCAATATGACTTCCAATAAATTTGTTAAAAATGTTATTCGACTGCAAATGTCAGACGAAAACGATTCGGAATAAAGCTGTCAAATAAATTCTGTTGACGGCTATCAACGGTGCTTCTCACACTTTGTACGCCACTGAATTTGATGCAGTAATTGACGACAGCGTGAGTCTGTAAGCTCAGGCAGTGGTTGCGGGGTCAGTGGCGCTTGCTGATAGGAGTCGATGGTGTTGAGCTGAATCGCGTTTAATTTTCGTTCTGCTCAAACATTTAAAAAATGCAAATATATCCATTATTAAACAGTTATAGCAGGGTTAATTTTAGTGACCTCGTCTAGAACAAGTTTTTAAAGAATTTTTACAATTGATTTGAAACGGGTAGGCGAAGCACTATGCGTAGAAATGAACCAAGATGGCGTCGGCCTACGCGGTTGTCAAGATCTGGTGACTTAATTAATAGGAATGTAATACTGAAAGCAGATCTGCGCGTCTGAAAGCGGTCGCGAGAAACAAATCTTTTACACACCCTTTCCTTTTATCATTGAGAAGTGGATCAACGGCTACTAATGTTTGCCCCCGGACAGTTTTTTTTCTGAACAAAATACTCCTCCCCTCCTCTCACCCTGCGCTGTTATGCAGTCGATATGCCGCATTTTATGCAAATGCTTCCTTCTCTTTCTGCCGACTGGATCAGTTTCTGATTTCATCTAGCAAGATGCAATGGCACGTCGATGGCATTTGACCCGTGAACATAGCCTACTGCTCGGAGATAGCATGGGAATGTCTACATAATGCCTGCGGGATTTAATGGTCAACAAAAAGCAACGACATGAATATCAGGGCAGGGATAAGCCTAGCTTTGGTTTTATCGCAGTCACAGTTCTGTTTGTTTCGTCCTCACTAGGTTCCGTTTTTTATGACAATTTGGATCACAACGCCTATGTTGCTTACGCGGCAACTGCCTGCTGAGCAACCCTAAGCAGGCTACTTGTCTAACCTATCAATATCGGTCGATTTATCATAAGGATAAATGTTTGCCTACAACATTAACGTCAAGTATTAGCTCAAACCTGGAACCATACCAAGCATATTATCCTGGAGGACTATTTTGTTTCCTCACTGGCTTCGTCACCCTTTCACTTCCTAGTTTGTGTCTCGATAGGGTTCACTCACACTCTCCCTCTCATCGGCTTACCTGGACGATGAATAGACGTCATCGCCGCTACTCACCACTTAGCGTTGATAGATGCGTTGAATCAGCGCGCCGTCTACCGGACGGCCCGCCTGAGAATACATTGACGCAGCGTGTTTTGCAGATTTGCATAGTAATGCATTCTTATGAGGTTAAACTAAATGCATTCGCAACTGTGTAATAAAAAGCCACGGCGTATTACTAGAGGTCTAAGAATTCAAATAATTCGTGACGAGCATTGGCTCCTGGTTTCAAAATTATTGATTTTTAAAAGTGTACTTATGCATTTTGCCACATCAGCAAATTCAAGTGTTTTTTCGTATTTTGACGCTACTGCTCAAATGGATATTCCAAATATTTTATCTGTAATATCTATACGCCTATTCAGAATAAACGTATCCAAATAAATATAAAGTGGAGTCTGTGAGCTCCTCATACGTGCATCCTGGTGGTATCCTCCAATCACGCTAAACCGATAATTGCGAGATGCGATGGTCCGCGGTCCCGTGGGCCAATAGTTCTGCACATAGCGGCTACAGGCGACAATTGCTCTTTCGAGGAATTCTCCGTCTCATGTAGACTCTGAGCTGCAGCACATAGAAACGCAGCGGATCGATTTGTGCATTAGCCCGGGGCTGGGCAACATATGGGGCATGCCCGGATTTTGTTCTTTTTTGGGCTAAGAGTAATTCATCCTCTCCATTATGGTGCTCGAGCCGTTTGAACACATTACATGGAAGTAATGCATTAAGCATTAAGTGCACATTTTACATACATAAGATTATTTATACGAGATTATACTTACTTACATGAATACATTACATGGACTCATGATATTACACATTGCAAGCACATGATTACAAGCACCTACTTACATGAATATGATTACATGATTACATGAACAGTTGAACACATTACGTGGACTGTGGCTGAACCCAAGTGCCCGGTACTCTTTCAACAGTAGAATTTTCCCTGACGCAAGAAGCGGATTTAGTGGGAGGCCATGACAGCTATGAAGCAATGGCCACTCTCCTCTGCGCTCAAAACGCTATCAAATCATAAAAGTAAAATAGTTCTAGATTAAGAGATAGTCTCTACCCCTTGATTTGTCTTTGTAAAATTAGGTAAAAGTTGATTCAAACTCTGAAAATGTATCACTGAAATCGATCTGAAGGATTTAGATTTCTGTCAGCAAGGACCTCCTCACCCCTCTCGTGAGTTTCTCTTAAAGGAAGTTGTATATAATTATGGTCGCATGCCCAGCCTGTTCCACCTCACCCACTATAAAGGGCTGAATCCGTGAAGGAGCGTACCGCGTCTTACATTGGTATTCACCATTGCGAGTTAACCTCGAGTTGGTCAATCGGAGAGTTGAGAGTGACCGTTGTCAATCTCCCACGCCCAGCGTGACGTCACTCAATCCGCCGATTGAGCCAACTCGCGGTTAACTCACAATGGTGAATACCAATATTAGAGATGACGTACATGTAGCTCATGACACGGCGCTCCATAAGTTGTCTGATCAAAAGAAAAACGTCAAAGGCTCTCCCTGTCACTTGTCCCAGCTGCTTGAACAGCTAGCCTAACATGCAGCACAATCTAAGCACTCTAGGGTCTAGTTGTTCATTGAGTTTGTTGAATGATCCAGGATTATTAGGATAACTGTCCAAAATTGGCGAGTTATTTGAATATCTCTGATCTAATTTGCGAGATCTGATTGGGTCGTGACGTTATTTTTGATCTGTGGCAATTTAAAACCAAACAACTCTCGATTGAGCAACTGGGCCTAGGATGGTCTTAACTCAGCTGCAGTTCAGTATTCAAGTGAAATAGCAAATATGAAAAGGCCGCAACTCTCCATTCGAGTCAAAGTCAGAGAATGGATGGCGGAGCACGCAGACTTGGCCCAACGTGCTGGGGTTGAATAAAAAAAGCGTCAAAGGCCGTAGCTATTATCAACCATGCCGGATTTGTTGACTGGCGTCCAGGTGTGGGCGAACGTATCTGTGGTGGTACGAAAAATGCATAACGGAAGTGTGGAACGGCTCGTGGGTAAGCTCACGATGCGATGGTTGAACGCGTCGAGCACGGGGGCCGAGCAGCGCTTCCGCTGCAAGACGACGACGGAACACACATGCCGCTGGGACGCCGAGTACCCGCCATGCGAGCTGGCAAACGTCTATCGCACCAACACGTTCAGCGCGCCGCCGAATCAGGCATGCAGGGTTGTCCATATAATAAGAATGCGGTGCTAAGATCTTCCATGTGCCGGTGCGCTGCTCGGCCGTCCTTTTCATGAGCTGCAATAATCGAACCGTTGTATACACAGCATGTGTAATGATAAATATACAGTAATGCTACGGTCAGGATCATAGTAATTAGAATATAGTAGTAATGCAAGTGAATGGTCTAATGTTTACGTTATGTTGTTCATAATTACCGCCATCTTGCCATTCAATGTGTATTTAAGGCCTTAGCCGCCCTGCTTAGATAACCGGATTTTGGTATTTATGCCACATCTTGGGAGATACTAATTATGACGGCACTATTGCCAATTTTATTCTTAACAAACTAGGCTATCCAATGATATATCTTTTTTATTCTTGTGAATTACAGGACACACTTTTGTTTCACCAAAGATCTTTGATAATTTAGTAATAAAGATAATTCATTCTCAGTGCTCAATACTCTATATACTCTGGTCAGGGTGTTACACAATATTTCCGATGACTAACCAGTTTACAGCTTGCAAAACTTATCGAACAGATCACAATACAATGACAAACAACGCAAGCGGATGCAATGCGCAGGCATTTAATCGCACGCATTGTAAAGCTGATGACCCCTTGTCAATTCTGAATCAAATAAGCTGCTCACTAGTTGCTATTGAAAATTATTTTCTTGCCGCCGTCTAACAATTATCTAACTGCCGGTTGCTCGATCTCGAAACAAGTTCGATTTAGTTTTGTGGTCCGAACTAACCAATCAAGTTATTCGATACAATTCTCTCATAGATATTCATTGGTTAATTGGACTACAAAATTAAATCGCGCTTAAATCGAGATCGATCAATCAGCAGTTAGGCTTTTTCGCCTCAAACAGTCGTTCACGGTCGAATCCAGATTTTTACGTCATTGCCTGAGCAAAATATCAAAGAAAAATTGCGGATATTCACGTAACTCGGGTGTCTATGGCTCAGGATGTAGCCTGTGCTTCAAATATTACGCTATAATATTCCACGGAATCTACGCTGGTTTCAGATGTCAAGTTCCGCTCATGGCGCAAATCTTTACTCATTGAGCGTCTTGCATAATGCGCCTATCATTTGAACAAAATAGAGAATGAACTCAAAAGGAGAGAGTTCTGCATAGCCTATTGAAGTGAATTATTCCCTTTTGCTTACCGTTCTGGACGCCAAACATTGCCGCTAAGTTGTTTGTTCAGCCGTTCCGGTTCTCACTAATCTTGGGTTTGCAACTTTGCACGCTGTAGAAGGTCACACTCAACTTCACAACGCAAGATCCGCTCGTCTACAACACGCTCTACACGCTGGTGGTCGAGTACATGCAGGAAGGGATGGTCTCGGAAGAGGTTCTATTCGCCTCAAAACATTGTTGTACAATTCTAGAGCCATAATTTTAATTTTTGCACACGACTGCTAAATGTAATCATATTTAAATCTGAAATGCCGGCCGGGTAATTTGCTGGGTCTGGGGCAGGTGGAGCCAGAGTTTGCCCCTGGACTCTTAAACGCGACATGTAACTCCTTGATAAATTTCTTGAAAAATTATTATTATATTTTTTTTCATTTTTTAACATTTTTGCAAACTAATAAATTTAGTTCTAGTTGAATTAGCATATTATTGGCATATAGAGAATAGCACCGGGGAAATCACGCTACCCTGTCTCAATCCAGATTTTAATTTGTAAAGTGCAGACATAGCTTCACTCTATCGAACTGCATTGCTTAAGATGCTATACCAATGCTCAAGTGGTTTTATTATTGCAATAGACCTGCGTCGCATGAGATTTGGCCAGAGAACGAAGTGATGATCTTTGTCAAACGCTTTCGTCGCATCGATCAAACTTACATTCCCAGTCGTATCATTTTCAACAAATCTGTCAATTATTATACGAAGTGCACTACCCAATTTGGCTTCAATACTAATTTGTTGGATGTAACAAAATGCTCAGAGAATGTCATAGAAATGCGATGCTTAACCTAACACGTTAAAAAATAGCGGGCGAAGGGTTTTACTGCGGAAAGAGTCAATAGCATGTGTTCAGTTTGTAGAGCACGGTACTTTTTATGAATTTAAATTGTCATTTCAAATTCGCACTCTCTCTCGACATGACGAAATGGCATCATAAGGGCTTGATTTGACAGTCGCCGAAATCGCAACAAAAGAATTTTTTGAGCGGTTGGCGAATTTTTTCTCGATTTGGCAAAAACTCTTGGCGATGTTCCTATTCGTCCTTCGTTCTTAGAGGCTCAATTACAGGCTTTACGGTGATGAACAGAGCAATGAATCTGATCTATACCAGTGCACCCGAAGGGAACATATGTGTAGCAAATGTTTGTAAAAAAAAGAACGGCCTGACGAAAGTCTTTTGACGCTTTTTTTGCAGGAGGGAGATCACTCCCTGGCTGTCATTATGTTAAATAATATCGTAAAGCAATGAAAAGACTATTGGATAGGAGTCTGTTATATACCCGGTAATAAGCCATTGCTGATGCCATTGTACCACAGTGGGGGAAACAACATTGTTATATTTGTTAGTACCGTGAGTGACCAATGGCTGCTAACAATCATGAACTGACCAGTGGTGCTGTAACTCAGGCTAGTCAAAGACGAACAGTCTAAAATGGCATGCACAGCATAGTGCATGATGTTTAGACCGGGATCGAAATTGTGAAGTGTTGCATGCACATTCAAGCCTAACTATAAAGTGCTCAGTTCTAAATAAGCTTGCTTTAATTTATTCGGTCCATATAACCACACTACTGTTTTATGCACTGGTGCATTCGTTGGCGTTAGGTTAAGTTCCGGACCCCTGGGTGTCACAACATTACGGACACTCAGACATACGTCGCGTGCAACCGAACAGTGCCAGACGAAACGACGCGAGTCTGGGCGAATGTGTCAGTGGTGGTACAACCTATTCAGAAGGGGAGCGTGGAGCGGCTGGTGGGTACACTGACGATGCGATGGTTCAACGAGTCAAGCGAGAGGGCCACGCAGCCCTTTAGCATCAAGACGAGCACGGACTACACGTGCCGCTACGAAGCTGAATACCCGCCCTGCGAGCTGGACATCGCTCATCGCACAAAGACGTTTAGCGCGCTGCCGAATCAGGTTAAAGCACGCCCTTTACCCTCTCAAATGTGTATTTTCTCCAGTACAGACAACGGAAGAACAAATCCGACTTTTATCATTCACTTTCATCTTTTACTATTTGTGTTTCCAAGAAGATAGTGTTCTTTGACAAAATCGTTTGAAGTTTAAAGCGTAGTAACGAAGACTGTTGCAGTCCGGTTCAGTCCCGTGAGCTGCACGCTGAACTACAACTGTTACATAACTACAACTACTACAAAACTGCAATTGCACGATGCTGACAACGTGTCCACGATGATGTCTTTCGACACCGAAGCACACTATGAACCCATTGCAGAAGATAGAACGGCTTGTTCAATTAATTTTTATGTTTTTAATATTTTTTTTTTAGTTTAGCACAGAAGGGCTATATACAGTCCGGTTCTGTGTAAGAGAGCCGGCACAGAACCGCTCCCCCTTTTCTTTAGTCGCCTCTTACGAGAAGCTCGGGGAGCTCTGGGCTGCAGGCCAATTCTTTGTTCCCTGGCCTGCAGGGGTAACCGGTCGCAGGGGTAAGGTGTTCAATTAATACGGTGAGTGCAAAAATTGTAGGGTCTTTGATGCCCTCCTTGGTCTCCCTGCTGCCTGCAAAGGTAGCCTATAACATCCAGCGGAATCTGCGATCTCTAGGAGGGCCTGAACTCAGCTGAAGTTCAGGATTCAAGTGGGATAACAAACCTGAAAGGCCTCAACTAGGCCACTGGAGTAAAGCCAGAGCTGGATAGCGGATAGTAGATAGCGGAGCACGCTGACTTGGCCTAACGTGCTGGGGTTGACTAAAAAAAAATCTTCGATGTGCTTTGTTGTTGTATAGCAAGACGACATATCCGCGATTTGTGATTCCTTTTGGACACCGATCGCGTGCTGCTAAAACGTTGGTTCAGCCGTTCAGGATTCACATTGATTGCTGGTTGCGCGTTGTAGTGGGTCACTCTTAACATCACCAAGCGATATCCGCTCATCTACAACACAAACTACACGCTGTGGGTCGAGTACGAGCCAGAACAGATGAGCTCTGAGAAGGTCTCTTCTCCACAGTGATCGATTTTTTGCAACAAAGCGTTGAAAATTTGTACCCAGCATGGCATTACGGGTTTTATCTCCTGGTCGACAGGCCACAGACAGAACAAAACACAAACTTGTGTTTATGGCTCGCCCCGGTGTCTTTGTTTGATGCTCGGGTCGGGGGGTGCTAAGACGGGCGAGTGGCGGTTAGGGAGGGCGGGGTAACCTGCTGGGGCTGGGGAGGTGGAACCAGAGTTTGTTTGATGCTCCGTTTTGTCGATTGGCAGTGCCATCCAGACTTAGACCGATGTCATCATCTCCATAATTATTTGTCGGCTCAATCGCTGACTCCTCCTGATGGCCCATCAGTCTCTCAATGTACGCTCGTGGCACGTGAGGGCGTGGATCCGTGGTCGCAGACGTCCAATCTGTGCTAGCGTAAAAAAATTTGTGGAAATGATGATGATGATGATGATCGTGATCAAGATATTTGTACTGATGCCGTGTGTAGTGCATAATCGTAAGCATCATCATCATTTCGGCTTTTTCCATATATTTTCTACGCTAACACAGATTGGACGTCTGCAGCCACGGACACACGCCCTCGCGTGCCCGGATCCCACGAAGGTACACTTTGAAACTGACAGGACCTCAGGGAGAGGAAGGGATTATGCCGAAACTTAGAGTCGATTTCATAGTCGTTCCTTTGTTACCACCTTTGCCTTTATCTTAGCTTAGGAGACAATTTAACGGTAGCCCATAGCCGCCATTCAATGTAGCTCTTTGTGTAGTCCGTTTAAATATTATACGACGTCATTAAATAAATATGACGTCATAGATTTTTAGCAAAATTCTTTTTATCGACTCTGAATTCAAATTAACATCATTATTTCTCGAAATTAATTTGTTTAGTTTTGTAATTTAGAAACATATTGCTTGTTTTTCGAATGGCAGGGTAGGGCTGCCGTTAAATTCCGTTCCATAGCAAGAACTTTGCTTAGCCGGGCGTAAAGGAACGACTATGAAATCCACACTTAATCCTTTACGGCTGTGATGACATCGGTCCAGAGTCTGCGGGGCCCCGTCAGTCGCGAATCTAGCCCCACTAGCTTCAGGCCTACATGTATATACATTGTAATGCCATATAATAATATCGGATTATTCCCACTCTTGTTCTTCAGTGTTCTGCCCCATGCAGGTCTTCGATGTCCAAGCCTTCCACCCAAGCCGATCTTAACTTGGCTGTTCTCTTCATATCCGCATACGATTCGTTCTCAAGCAGGTCGTCTATCATTCTGATATGTGGCCTTTCCGGCCCTCTCTTCCCCTCCATTTTTCCTTCCATCATATCTGTCAACACTCCCTCTCCTTTCAATACATGTCCAATCCACTTTTTCTTTCTTCTGGCTATCACTTCAGTCCTACTCCTTGATAATTTCCTCCTCTGCTTGGTAATTCCTTCATCTCCTTAAATATATAAATTTTCGGGTTGCTTGTCCCTCCCCTGAAGGTCTCTCACGCTGCCCCCAACGCTTCTCGTGGGATCAGGATACGCGGTCTTTTGCACCCGTGGCCTCAAATGGCCTACCCCTGCCTAGGCGAGGAGTCCTTTTACTAAACCCCGCGAGAGAGAGCGAGAAAAACCCTGATATTGGGAACGAGTTCTGATTGTATAGCCTCAATCTGATGCCTAAGTTTTCGTCAGACTGAGTTTGCTATACACGTACAGGGTACAACAAAAACAAAATAGCCCCCTAGCAGATTCGCGATAACTCAACCAAAAATTAATATTCATGTTTCATCTTTTCAGGGATTGTAGCTAAGATAATTTGACACAAGTTCTGAAAATTAGACCTTAAAATCTCCGTGTATTCCAAAGTTATGAAACTTTTGTCAAAAAACTTTAAAAATCGTCTTAACTAACACAGTGATGCCTTCAAATAGCATTTTGATCCTGCCGATCTCCAAAATTCGTCGCTAAACTGGCAGGACCTATTTTGCAAGACTACCGTACATGGGAGGGGGGGAGGGGGGGAGTGATGCATGTAAAGTTGATTGAGGACTGCCAGAACGTTGCGCCGCTCGCGTTCATCTTTCAACACGACGGCACACCAGCTCAAGCTGCACGCCGGTCGCAGGAATGGCTTCAGTGTTACCGCCCAGACTTCATCAACAAAGATGAATGGCCTCCGAACTCTCCAGATCTAACTCCGCTTGACTATCATGTCTGGGGAGCGACGCTTGAAAGGTACTGGACTCATAGGCCAAAGCCAAGGATAAAGCAGAACTCAAGACGGTACTGGAGGCTATCTGGACTGACCTGCCGCAAGCACCAGTCGACAAAGCTGTCCTTGCCTTCAGGAAGAGGCTCAAGGACTACATCAGCGAAGACGGTGGCCACTTTGAACATCAGCTTTAGTAAGCCAGAAAAAATCGGCCCTTTCAGGACCATTAAATAGTCAAAGGGAATCAAAGCGCTCCGTTACTGATACGCTATGTTGTAACTTCAAAAACTCAAGCCGCTTTAACGTGTGGTTGATTTCATTTTTTGATTTTTTTACAAGAACTTTCATGACTTTTGAACGCATTAATGTTTTCGTTGTAAATTTGGGGATCTTGTGTCAAATTATCTCAGCTACAATCCCTAAAAAGTTAAAGGAAATATATTTACTTTTAGTCAAGTTATCGAGAAATTCGCTAGGGGGTAATGTTTTATGCCGCACTCTGTATATGCTATATAATACTGATTATAGTACACTTTAGTACAGTGATTAAGGGTGGATTCTATAGACGTACTTTACACCCGGCTAAGCAAAGTTATTGCTAAGGAACGGAATTTAACAGCAGCCCTTCACTACCATTCGAAAAAACGAGCAATATGTTTATAAATTTTAAAAAAAGATAAAATAATCTCTGCAAGAATTTGAATGCAGTGAAAACATAAATTATTTTGCTTGAAATCTATGACGACACGATACTTTAATGACGTCGTATATTTTTTTTAATGGACTAAACAAAAAGCTACTTTGAATGGCGGTTATGGGCTGCTGTTAAAAAGTCTCCTAAGCTAAGGTAAAGGTAAAGGAGGTAACAAAGGAACGACTGTAGAATCCACTCTTAGTATAGTTCTATGTTATCTAAGCTTTATTTCATCAAATCAATGGTAGCAAAACGAACATAACAAAGAAAAAAATTAATAACGTGAATAAACACGGTGACACAATATGTAGGTATACCTCACAAAATGAATGTATTGAATGCAGAGAGAACTGTTACTGTAACCGGCACAAATCAGATTATACAGAAATTGGAAGTGCAGCCTGGTAATTGTGCAGTGCAAAAGCAAACAAATTAAAATACATCTAGTTTTTAGTAAAAATCACTCAAGTACTATAAAGGACTTACATGTATAGCCTGTACCAAAGTTCAACTGAAAATCAAAGCCAAATTCAAAATTGCAAGCTGGATTAAAAACTGTTTCATATTTTGATTTTTTTATGTCTGATGCGTGCGTTTTCGTTAGGTTGAGTTCGTGACGCCCGGGTGTCACGACATTGTGGATACAAAGACATACGACGCGTGCAGGCCACCCACGACTGACATAAAGACCAGAGCACCGGACACTTCCATCAGCGCGAATACACCGGCCCCGCTGAGTGAGCCCAAATGAATGAATAAATCAGTACATTTAACATTTATATGAATCTTTATTCACCATCAAGGCAGCAAACAGACATAGTACAGAAACAACGAAAATAAATATATAAAATATCTAGCTCGTTAAAGCACAGTTACGAAAGCAGAGTTGCAGGTGAGCACGCGTAATGCAAAAGCATACACTAACAGAATAGCATTTTTTGCATCAGGCCATTGAATTGACCCTTTGTATGTTCAACATTGAGCATTTAGCTTGCATTTATGGGATGGACGAGTCTGTGCATTAGGGTGGGCCGTCAAAACTTTTTATTTAGTTTTCACTTCCAATAGCAGGGAAAAGTTGCCTTTGTATAT
>JAQIWG010005215.1:0-14833 GCA_034695025.1 Chamaedrilus cognettii | reverse complement strand
CATTCTTTGATAGCACCACATTACTACCCTACTACTGAATCTATTTCAGCATTCTTTGATAGCACCACATTACTACCCTACTACTGAATCTATTTCAGCATTCTTTGATAGCACCACATTACTACCTTACTACTGAATCTATTTCAACATCTTGGCTAAAGCTGTTCATCCATTATTGTATGGCATTAATAATGTGCCTAATTTCATTTTATTTAAAATTCATCTTTGAGCACAAAAACTAAACACATTTCAAGAAATAAAATGCAGCTCAATGACAGGATGACCTAAGGCTCCCTATAGTCCACAAAAACCAGTTTTTGCACTCACAAGGCTTCCAACAATACATGATGCATAGGTTCTCACAATCACCACATGTTTACTGCATAAAATCAAGACGAGCGAAATTGTAGAGAACATGTAGTATCACTGGCACAATGACAAATAAAATACAAGGTAAATGGTTAAAAACAGCTGTATAAAAAGCGATTTGATACTAATAAAATAGGATGTTGTCATTTTTGTTAAGCATTTGATAGTAGTATTTGCTAACAATGATGAAGAACTAAGTTATTAAGTCGTAATTCCTCCATAAAAACTTAGAGAGGAGCTTGTGGGATTGCCAGCCTTTTTCAAATAAACGAAGATATAGACCCTGGGCTATTTTACCCGATCGAATAGACGAGGCAAGGGCGGGTGATATTATAGGGTGGAGCGATGCAGACGTGCCATCCCCCGCCCTCCGTCGTACCGAAGCGCGCCGGTGTGGGGCACTTCACCTGATAGCGGTAAACGTATCTGCACGACAAACAAATTGGCTAAAATAATACAATAAATAAAATATATGACAATATACAGACTTATATTACTACATATATTTAAAAGTTTAGTGAAAGTTTGGAACGGTCCACGGCGAGAACAGACAATAAATTAGATCTAGTCATTGATTAAGCCATTTTTTCCTTGAGGAAGAAAAAAATGGGATAGACCTTTTACTTTGAAATCTGTGACTCCGTCTGAGGTATTTTTTAGAAAAAGTGTAATGCTACTCAGGCACACTATTACATGTCTTATTTACAATAGAAATTCATTCGTTTCCTCTACAAGGTGGCAAATCCAAATCATTAGATATCTTTAACTCGCAGCGGACCAACCAGTCAAAACCTACAACGCGCAAGTATAGTGCCGCTGTCACACGATTCTCTCTCTATTGCCCAGCCAAACGGCAGGTCCCTGGCATCCAACCTCTCCACACCTGGCAGTTCTCCGTCGTTCTCTGTTTTTATATGATTTTCTTTCCAGTAGCTCATCTGTCATTCCCACTCTCTTCCTTCCCCTCGTCTTCTTGCCTCCATTCTTCCCTCCAGTATTTCTCTCATCAATCCTTCCCCTCTCACTACTTGCCCAATCCTGTTTTTCTTTCTCTGCACAATGATGTTCAGTAGTGCTCTTCTTTTCCCAACTTTCGCCAACACCATCTCGTTTGTTTTTTTCTCTGTCCAGCTAATTTTCTTCATTGTCCTCCAAACCCACATATCAAAGGCCTCTATTATTTTCCTATCCTCTTTTCTGAGTGCCCACGTCTCGGCCGCATATAGTGTCACCGACCACACAACTGCTTTCACGATCCTCTTCTTCACTTTTCTACTCATACATATACATGTAACTCCATAGTCAACGATTCGTTTCTCTTACTAAAGGCATCTTAGCCAGCCCTATTCTAGTTCTTATTTCTGCTTCACCCGATTACCTCACCTGTAATATTCCGTTTCTGCTTCAGCTGGCGTCATGTTGGCGGAAATCGGTTTTGGTCGATGTTCGGTGGCATTAAACCACGCGAAGCCGTGCGGAAGCTTCGATGGCCAGATGGGTTCTGGCATCGAGTCAACGATAGCCTTGACGCGCTCCGTGCGATCGCTGATCAGCGCGAACGCAGCTATCTCACTCGGTGACCTGCGGCAGTAAATTCATACAAGAAATACCTAATCCTGATCATCAATATGCACATCTTGTGAGCAAAAATAACTGAAGTACTAACTGAGGTACCAAGCCACTGGTGAGCTACACGGCAGCGAGGCGCGCTGTGGTGTACTGGTTAAGGCGTCGGACTGTCCAGACGCCGAGTCCAGAGGATCTGGGTTCACGTCCCCGCGCCGCAACTATGAAACCATGCTTTACAGGACCCTTCAGAAACGCTGTTAAGCACACGTGTCACTAGCTGCTAACCCCGTGCCGGATAATTATTTATTTGATTGGCGTCAGGAAGGGCATCTGGACTTAAAAATCCAGTTCGAGCAGTCATGACGAGGACGAAGAAAATGCCTTTTGTAGTAACAGCGTTAGGCTAGAGTTTATGGCGAGGCGACCAGGGGATTAAGATTATAATAGCGACAAGCGGACTATGGAGTTCGATGCTTCCTGAGTTGAACCAGGGAATTGAAATAAGCTGCGATGCTTCTTTCCTTATTTAAGCCGCCAGCGAGGTCGGGGGAGAGGGGGCCTCGGGGCGGCGACAAGATAAATACAAGGTAAGGAAAGGTAAGGCAAATGGTATTCGGCCTACAGCAGAAAAAAGGCCTGTCGGTTTCACAAGACACGAAATAGATTCGCCCCCTTAACTTTTGGAACTTACCTTACGGGTAAAGTATGGTAATCTAATGACGAAAATTCCATGACACCGGCCATCTATACGGAACGATTTGGTACATTATATTTGCATTTACCTGGATTTTATTTGCACCACTGGACCGGTTTGATGCCGGACGGGCTTCTCTCTATCAAGCCTGTCAGTAGGTCTGTGCCTATGAAGCAGAGGACGTAGGTCTAACTCGCGCAGGTTAATCGACGCCCAGTTGTTCTTTAGAAAATAAATCAGCGTTCCTCCAAACAACGTGCCCGCTATTAGCATGGATCGGCGCGTCACGCGCAGCATCGCGCAGCTATTGCAATGATGCGTGGATGTTGCAGGGTCAGGTCAACCGGGCTGTCTCCGTTGATTGGTTGGCGGCTAGGCCTATAAACAGCAGGTGTAGTATATAATTTTGACAATAACGCACTTTACTCACTATTTTTGAACATTTTTTCTAAATAGTTGACGTTCTTAATTATTTCTACAGTTGCGCTTAAATTTGCTTCTTTTGATGCGAATAAAAGATCTAAATAACTATCCATTACCAGCAGCTTTCAAAGATTACCAGTAAACTCAAAATAAATTAATAACCGGTAATCTATTCTTATGTTACGGGTAAAGTATGGTAATCTAACTACAAAAATTCCACGCCGGCCATCTACGGAACGATTTGATACGTTAAATTTTCGGCTAAACTCTTGTCATTCTATTAGACAGATTTTGTTAACTAATCGTTATTGTATTTAGCTATGCTGTTTATGTATCACGTGGCGGAAATCTGTTATTTTTTCTTCTTTTTTCTCTTTCTCACATGGTCGATTATAATGTTATTTTGTGTTTTAAATAACTTTATTCGCCACGAAGGCGGTAGAAAACATATTATGCAGTCATGTAGAATTACAGCAAAGACAAGCAAATGTTAACACTAATTACACGTACATGTACAGGCAGCTTATCTAGCTATTTATTTATTTAAAACAATAGAATAATTTTAAAATAAATTTTTAAAAAATCTTATTTAATTTTGTTAGAAAGGTTTACAGAGTCCAAGACAATTCAGACAAGAAATACAATTTTAAAGAGATTAGAAAAAGGCAAACTAATTATGCTGGACTACCAAACAGTGCCAACCTCGGCAGATAAAATGCTAAACAATGTTCTTATCAAATGACTCGGACTAAATGGTAAAACATTAAAAAACTTCATCTTACGACAGCGACCTAATTACCCAACAGTTATATAATTATCCTGTATGAAATTGACAATCTGAAATTATAGTTGCATCTAATCTTCCAAAATATCTTCATGAAAACAGGGCTCCACGGATGCTCGATGTTTCGAATAAGCGTCTTTGTCAAAGGCAGTTCTTCAACAGTGTAGAACATAGGCAAGGGATACATGTACACGTGGCAGATCTAAGTGATACAGTTGCATTGCAATTTGCATGCAACGATGCTAAGAAACAACAACAACAACAACAACAACTATGATAACGACAATAACAACAACAATTTTACAATGTCAAATGTCCTTAACTGGGTTTCATGCAAGCAGTGCATGAAACCCGTGTTCATGTGCATGAAAAAACGTCGTTTTTAGAGTACTACTCCTACTAAACTTATCCCTGCATTCTTGTATTGTTGATCGGGAGAACTGGAGGGCCGCAATCAAGATGTATAAGCGGGCGTTGGCATCGCCAAGACATTAAGGTCTCATTTCCATGATGCATATTTTGCCTACGACTAAGGACGACCATTGTCACGACAATGATTTCTTTAACTGGGCTTCATGCAAGCTGTGCATGAAACCCAGTTAAGGATATCATTGTCATGACAATGGTCGTCCGTCCGCCTTAACACGGTTGCACGCAAAATTGCATGTAAAATTGCATGCAAGATATGCATCGTGGAAATGAGGCCTTAATGTCTTGGCGATGCCAACGCCCGCTTATACATCTTGATTGCGGCCCTCCAGTTCTCCCGATCAGCAATACAAGAAAGCAGGGATACGTTTAGTAGGAGTAGTACTCGGAAAACGACTTTTTTTAAACTCTACTCGGATTTAGAAATGGATAGAAGTAGCATTACTCGTAAAAATGGACGATGTTCGAGTAGGATTACTCTAGGACTACACCTTTTTTGAAAGGCATAGCACTACCCCTGTTTTATTAGCAACAGGCATAACGTTACTCCTATTTGTAAGGGCTAAAGTGAACTCTGCAAGAAAGTATTGTTAACGTTGTTGATATGGGGTGTTTTTCGTTCCGGTGTAGGCAAGCCTATGCATATATAGGCCTAGTATTCATATTTCTTCTTACATTCAAAACTTGAAAAATAATAATAATAATCTTAAATTCAAAATATTTGGTCTACGTTCCAAAGTGCTGTATAGTCAGTGCTTTGGTAACTTGGCACAAGTTTCCAAGGCAACAAGCTGCCTTGGCACAAAACACATCTATAAGGCATTAAGGCACCGACGTAAAGAATTATACTATCATTCTAATTATTTTGTCATTAAAGCTAAAACACTAGGAATTAAAAGACACAAAAAATGGTCCATTAACGCA
This sequence comes from Chamaedrilus cognettii, assembly GCA_034695025.1. Lineage (NCBI taxonomy): Eukaryota > Metazoa > Annelida > Clitellata > Enchytraeida > Enchytraeidae > Chamaedrilus > Chamaedrilus cognettii. The sequence continues at coordinate 9,641 of JAQIWG010005215.1, read as the reverse complement.
ATAGGTCTCTACTAAGATTCAAAGAAATACCTGATGACGCAGGGCTACGTCTACAACAGGCTGACAGGTATATACGCTGCAGCCTACAGCGCAGCCTACAATATACATACATGTACGTCCGTTTTGCGTGAAAGCGGTTCTGGTTCACGACGAGGGCATCGGTGATACAGTGCCAAACAGTGTTGCCACTCACTTTATTGAAAAAAGCTTCAAAATGCCTCCGAAAAGAACATTTCAAATCAAAAAGCGGGGTGGAAATGATGGATATTTCTGCAAAAAAGCATTTAGTCCAAAATATGCCAAAAGTCGTGTTTATGGACATTTATGATCATAAATGTTTTTTCCCCCAGAAAACAGTGATTTTTGTGACAGAAAGCCACTTTTGTGGGGGAGGGGGTGCCGACGAACGTTTGTGGTTAAAAAGTTGGCAATAGAAATGCAAACAAGCGCATGCGGCCTCAAAAAAAGCACCTGAGCCTCAAAAAGACACAAATTTGATCGAAGAAGGACATGAGTGGCTACGCTCGAGCTATGTCGCGTAGCCCACCTTTACACTCGTCTCTTAGTAGCCTGGGCTCCATGGGCTGCGTGTGTGTGCTAAAATCTTGGACCGTAACGTTTCTTTTGTAGGCGCCGTGATACAAAAACGTAAACCCTCGCGCTAAGCAAAGTAGCGCAATGCTAGGGCTATTTTGCAGTGGTTCGGCTTATCAAAATCAATTTTATAGTACGAGGCAAATATTGTTTTGTCATGTGCGCCATGTTATGTTGTCTTATACGACACAGCGGATAGGCCAATTTCTATCAAATACACACCGATTAATAACGAAGCTAGAGTAATGTTGATTAAGTTTTCATTGCAATTTGAGCAGAAGATTTTAGCCTAAGCTAACGTCGTGCCAATGCACACGACATGGTTTTCAAAAGTGCCACATTGGCGCGCCATTGGGTCATTTCAAGTCCACGGTGTTACGCTTGAGTTGGAGTTGAGTTAGCGATCGACAAGTCAGATTCACATTTATATTCATATTTGCTATGGCATTATAACGTGATAGCAATCGGTGAGTCTAGCTAATATTGATAGACTGAGAAATCACATTCATATTTGGAATAGCATTCGATTCCGTCAGTCAGGCATACCAAACGTGAATATCAAAACTGACAGCCAACAGCAAAAATGTGAATATGAGTGTGTATCTGACTTGTCGATCGTTAACTCAACTCTAACTCAATCGTAGCACCGTGGACTTCAAATGACCCAATGGCAATCATGAATCCGAAATGGCAACCATGAAAAATCATCCGTTGCCATTTTTTAAGCATTAAAAATGCAAACATATGTTTCACACTAATGTATAACCGAATATCTCCCTGTGAGATATTCATGTGGGGGGGAGAATAACTAAGCAACCACTGGACAGATTTGAACTCTTTCGTTAGGGAACATGCGTCCTGTGCCCGGATTGCTAAAATTTGCTTGAATATGCAAAAAGTAAATGGGAGTCCCCCATTTTTGCAAATATAAAAAATTTAACGGGGCCGGGTGGGACCCATTTTGGCACTTTTACATAAGCCGCGATAACCTTTATACATACATTAAACCTTTGCCTGGCATAAATCCTAGTTGCACGATCTTTGTGGCATTCTGTCCGATTCACTCGGGACTACAAATGTCCAATAAGGGAAGGCGTCCAATTTCAGGGAGGGCGCGGTTCACCGCAAATGGAGCGCCTTAGGGGTCGGTCAAGAAGGCTGCGAGCGGAGCAACTATGGCGGGGCCTGAGGGACAAGAGGCTGGTGGAGGGATGGAGTATAATGGGGATTGACAGGAATGGTTGACGTGAGTTCGCAACGAGCCGCTGCTGCACGAACGAATGAGGAGGAAGAGATCAGTCTGTACACGCATGATTTTTCAAAGTTGTAATTTTTTTTTTTTTTAATTCCCATCTTTATTGCTTTAAAAACACAAATCAAATACAGTTTAATGATAGGCAAAAAACAAATTAACTAGGTTAAACAAAAGAAGATTACTCTCCAAAAAGGCTTACACCTATGTCGAACCCCAAACAAATCAAAATAGGCTTCCAATATGAATATTTTAACAAACCTCAAAATAAACCAAAAACAGCTTCAGTAATTAATGTACAATACCACAGGCATTCAGTACGACAGTTCTAGATGCACATTAAATACTCAAGATTTATCATTACTAAGGCTGTTAGAACTTTAGCATTTAGTACTAAAACTGACTGATAATGACGCAGGTAAAATACACACTGCTAAACAATTCGAACAAACTGTCAAACAGTAAATACACATCAATATTATTACACTACTTGAGCGTTCAAATACAAAGAGAGATTTGCCTGTAGATCTTGTACACCTCACGGGATCAGCCGTCGTAGCACACCGCGCATCGTCATCAGATGGGTCGCAGCAGGCGCCGATGTGTTGAATGACAGACGTTGAGAGAATGCCGCTTGGTCACCAGCACCAGTACTCGAGACGAGGAGCCAGAGATGTGCAGCGACGCAGTCAGGTCGATTGTGCACCACATCGCAAACACCTGAAAATAGATAGCTCGAGCGCATTATCACACAAAGCACAGGTGTGACAGTAAGAAAAATTAAATAAGCTGCCGCAAAAAATAAAGAGATTCAAGTGACTGCAACAAAAACATAAGTATTCTACTTTCACTTCTAAGTGATTCATACCATATAATATAGGTGTTCATACAACTTGTCTTAAAATGTACACAACGTGCACATCAAGCGTTTGTAGTTTGAGTATGTATATCACAGAGAGCAACTGACAGTGAAAATTACATGTTTATTTCCAGAACTGTGTTTTTAAAAGGATGCACAGAAGATTCAAGTGACTGCAACAAAACATAAGTATTTTACTTTCACTTATAAGTGCTTCATACCACATAGCTGCTCAGACAACTTGTCTTAAACTGTACACAACGTGCACATCAAGCATTCGTAGTGTGAGCACATATATGACAAAAGGCCGGCAGTGAAAGCAAAATCCGGTTGCATTGTGGCAGTCTTTTGACTCTCAGTAGTCGTGAATATGGACCACTTTCCACAAAACTGGCAATAAAAATGTTAGTTTCTCTGACGTTTGCCCTGTGCCATATACATGCTCAAAAAACTTGTCTTAAACTGTACACAACGTGCACTTCAAGCGTATCAGTTTGAGCATGTGTATCACAGAAAGCAACTGACCGTGAAAATTACATGTTTTTTTTCCAGAACTGTGTTTTTAAAATGATGCACAGGAGATTCAAGTGACTGCAACAAAAACTTCTTTTGTAAGAAAAATCTTACTTTCACTTCTAAGTGATTCATACCATATAGGTGCTCAGACAACTTGTCTTCTTTCTGTTTCTGCTGTACGTTGGTTGTCTGTATGCTATTCTTAATTCTATTGTGTACGTTTGCGCTACCATTTTTGGTGAAATAAAGTTCTGTATATAATATGCATTCATATAGGCTCTCTTATGTCATTATACTGTAAAACATCATTTTTTCGCGTGCATTTAATTTTGGCGATTTTCTCGCGCAGGAAATACAAGCGAATATTGCATTCTTCAAACCAGAGCTGTATTGTAGCTCCATAATAGAATGTCTGCCAAGCAAAACTAAAAAAGGACCTGCAGCAAATATTCCAAGTTTTACGATGTAAATATTCTTTGCGCGTTCTTAAAAGTGTCGTCGCCTTATGGCGTCCTTAAAAATGTCTTTGTGTCAACTCTTCAATAGGCGTAGTCAACTTTAGGAAGTAGAATTTTAAGAGAATGTCCAATAAGTTTTATACACAATAAGTTAAAATAAGCTTAGTCTAGCATAGCATACTGCAAAACTGACAAAGCCGTCTGAATAATCGCTGCACAATGGCCACCGGACAATGGTGTCAATGTGACATGATGTCAATATAGCAATAAGCCTATATAGGTCATGACTTCTACCAATACAACCTTTCCACACGCCCAACTTTACCAAACAATGTCACAAATTACATTTCAATTTTTCTTTTCACGGACACCGCTACGCCACCATATATAAACAAAAACGCCCAACCCCACGCCTAGTTCACTCATTTATAGGCCTAGCCCCACACCTATCCCTTTCTAGCTTGGCGTACAATTTCTAAGAAAAAACCTATTTTAAGCGTAGCTTACTACGCCTAAACTTGACCCTGTTTGGAGGCATGCAGTGGCCAAGGGGAGTTACTATCTTCTGTATATTGAGGCACGTATGGAGATAACGGGGGCGAGGCTTGGCCCGTAGGCCAAACCAATAAGCAAACGACAACAATTGATTGCCAGGGTCATGACTCTTTCATATCCAATCACAATATAAATCTTTTATTCGTCACAAAGACAGAAAAAACAAACAAATAAGCGTATACCATGAGCAAGCACAGTGCACAAAGGAAATACAAGAAATTAGTAATCGTGCAGCATCTGTAAGTTGACTGAACAGTGAAAAGTCAAATGAATAAATTTATGCTAGAGGCATCATTTTAACGACCAGTCTCCGCCTGCGCGCTAAAGGCGTCCCAAATGGCTTTCAGCGAAATTGCCATTTATATATGAAGTTTATTTCACCACTAGAGCAGAAGAAAATCACAAAGTTAACAAGAAAAGTGCATCAAAGTTTGTATCCACTTTCCCCAACAGACTATTTAGTGAACCAAAATACTTGGCTTTTGTTCGATGAAAATCACACTTCAAATGTTTGCCAGCTAGAAAACAAATGCCAAGGTAACGTAATTGTTTTTCCCAGGGCACTGGAGTCTCACCAATAGTTAAGTTTTTTATAAATGAATTTAAATGTTTACCAATTCTAATGCAACATGATTTTTTGACATTTATACACATATGTAAGTCCTGTAATTCAGTTGAACAAATTTTGAGCATTTTCTGTAAATCTGATAATGATACTGAAATTAACAAAAGGTCGTCTGCATAAATGAACGCGTTGTAGCTCATAAATTTAATGTGACACCCCAGATTTGAGTTATGCAGCAACGATAATCAAAAAATGTAAATAACTTCCATTTCTAGAAAAAAAGTCCTTCTTTCTACAATTTTGTGCCGCTGATGTATGCGCGTTCTAGGCTTGTAGTTCCGCTGCAGTGACGCACACTCGCACACTCGCGTAGGCCTACTACATGTACGTCTGCGCGATTATGTCATTGCTACCGTCGGACGCTTTTGCACGTCGATGTTGATGACCTACATGTACATACTGTATCTCTATTTCATTAGCACAACAGCTAAACCTTTTACGTAAATAAACCCATAGTAATCAACAAACTTTAAAGACGATGACAGAGACATAAGGGTTCTCGTTCTTTTTTAAATCAGGCTGTAGGTCCAATTGACCCATTTGCACTTCACAATCATATATGGGTGTATGCTACAACTTTGAACACAAAGCCGCTGATACACTCGGCCAGCGGTGTCAGAGTGGCGGCCCTCGGGCCAAATGCAGCCCTCGACCCCCAAAGTGCGGCCCGCCCGAGGGTCAAAATTTTGGCATTGGTGGCAGCCCGCGACCTCCAAAAGTGCGGCCTGCGAGAGGGCTGATGCGGCCTGCAACCCCCAAGGGTCAATTTTTTTGCATTTATTTTAGCATTGCATACGGCCTGCGACCCCTAAAAGTGCGGGGTGTTTGAGGGCTTGTGCAACGTTTCAGAGTGCGGTTCGCTCGACACGTGATGCGATCCGTGACGCCCCCCCGCTCGTGAGGTTGGACTGGAGGAGAAAATGAATATAGCCCGCCCCCATAGACAGGGCCGCCAAGGACCGCCAAATGCTGCCCGCATGCCAAAAAGGTTTGACACCACTGCACTCGACATTGCGTAGCTCAATGCACACTGCACAGCACTGCATGCACATTGCATCATGCGCACAGCAGAGCACTCACTGCGTGCACATTGCATAGCTTCATGCACACGGCACAGCACTGCACTCACTGCGTGTACATTGCATAACTTCATACACAATGCACAGCACTGACTGCGCGCACATTTGCATGCAGCTGTGCAGTGTGCATGGATCTACGCAGTAGAGCTATCCAGTATGCTCCATGCACACTGCACATCAGAATGCAAATTTGCATGCAGCTGTGCATGCAATTGTTACACAGATGGCCCTTTGCGTTGGTAGAATTTTTTTCTAATCGCTATAGGAATGAAACAAAAATAGAAAAGTTTCAAACATATTGTTACACGGTGGTCAGACTAGTTATTTGTCGAATCCACGAGTCATCCAATTAGGCATTAATCGGTAATGATGCGTTCACATTGGCATCATCAGGCTGTCTGTGGTAAGATTTCCTTCCGGAAGATACCCGGAATCCAGTCGCAAGACCTGGTGTAAACTCTCTATAGGGTCGGACACGGGCAGAATCGCTTAGATGGTTAGAGTAATTGATGTGGACTGTTATTGTTCCTCTATTCTAAATTTTGAACAATCTATTGGTCTATTGTCTATTGGTCGAATTAAGTAATTTTGATTTTATATTTGTTGCACCCCCCCCCCTCGAGCGTAAGTTCACTTTGACGGGAAAAGTGTCGGAATTGTTGTAGAGTGGGCAGAGAGCCAAAATATCAGCCCCCCCCCCCTGCTAAAATTCTTGCCCCCCCCGCCGAGAATGGTCATGCTACGGGGCTATGCCTATTTGATAGGCGTTTCTATCGATGGATTGAATGGGCCCTTTAAAATTTAGGCCTACTTGTCCGCTTCTTACTTTTAAATTATCGATGGTTGCTTTGCTTAGACATTTTGACTTTTCTGTGCTTCAAGTGCAGGTTTGTATTCTTTGCGATGCTTCTAGAATCAATTCTCTCACTTCTATATCATATTCATATACATGGGGTCATCCATTTATCACGTCACCAATTTTTGAGCCATCTTGACCCCCTCCCCGCCCGTCACCAAGCGTCACCAGATCTCCGAGCCCCCTCCCCCCCAGTGGTGAGGTAATAAATGGAAGACCCCCATGTGAGAAGTTAGAATCAGAATTACTACTTAGCTCAAATTATTGTGTGATAAGCACTCACTAGCGACTATTCTAAGGGGACTAGTGCTGTGCAAGAAAAACATGACTGTATTCTCTTTTTTGGCCCACTCTTATTAAGATAGCAATTTTCCACAATAATTATTACTGTAAATCTAATGCACATCCTCGCTAGCCCAGGCCATGAAATTATCGGTTTGGATAACAAAACTAACAACATTTAACGAGTGAACTAAAAAGTGCGGATCCAGAGAAGAGGACAGAGCCGTTCGTACTTAAGTGATTGTTGTTCTACGGGAGTAAGAGATCATTTTTGTCTCCGGTAAGCGTAAAGTAAGCTATGGTTTAGCTCATAGTGTTATGGCTCCGTGAGGGTTCCCAAATTAGGGTTAGTCCCGCGTAAGGATTTGGGCTAGGTTAGGGTAACGATTTAATTTAAGGTTTGCGTACTAAAGTTATTTCTTTCTTTACCAAAATGGCAAGGCTCTGCATGTCTTCGCCCGACCCGTTTTTGAACGAACTCGCAGCAGTGTCCTGAATGTTCAAGCGACTAGGGCCTACATGCACATAGCTCACGCGGTTCATAATGTCAGCAAGTCGCAACTGAGGAGCATCTAAACTAATTATAATCGAGACAAGAGTAACATCTACGGTAGAGTCAGATGTAGGGCTATAGGTACACGGTCAGGATCATGAAATTACTTCACAGATGTAAGATGTTCAAATTGCTGACAATCTGAACATCTATAGAGTCGACGGAGGTAAAGCCTTCTGCTTTCTGCGAAACACAGCGTCCTGTCCAGATGTTTTCGGGCTGGGGAATGTTGTAGCGAGTTCGTAGAGACCGAGCTCCTTTACAAAATATGCCTCAAACTCGTCGAAACGCTTCATCGCCGCATTGTACTCGACCATGATGTACTCGATCTCAACACGCGTGTAGTTGATCGTCCTCAGGATGTTGATCTCGGCGCCGTCGGTGTCGAGACTGAGGAGATCGACGTGGGTGACACTGAGGGCGTCCAGGATGGCTTCCAGCGGCAGGCACACGAGGTTGGTCTGGCGCGCGCGCTGGTCGCTCGCGGAGCCTGGAGATATCACGAGCGTAACGCGGCTGATGTCGAACACCATCGCGGAAGGAGTGGTCGCGGTACTGAGGCACGTGGTCAGGCGAAAAGAGTTGCGGCCGCTGTTGAGGAGCCCAGCGGTGTGGTCCGGGTTTGCCTCCACCAGCAATCCTGTCCAGTTTCGCATCGTTTCGAAGAACAGTGTGTTTGAAAGCCACAAACCATCGACCGCGCCGCATTCGATGAAGAAGCCTTTGCGCCTTCCGTTCATCATAACATCGAGCTTCGTGGACTGGCCGATCTGTGAGGGGTCTCCGTTCGTTCCCCTCATTGGCAGTAGCCGCCCCGACGGTCGAACGAGTTGCTGCCTGATGTACTGCATGAGGCGTGTCTGGTGTTTCTTGCGGTCGCCCTGCCCCGTCGTGAAATACAACCTCTCTTCGGCCGTGTAGTAGTCGTCGTGACTTGGTCGAGATCGGGCGTTGTCGCTTGCGCTGAGTGCAGTCCACGGCTGCGCTAGATAGCTGACGTATCTCTGGACGATGCTCGCGTTTGGCGTTGCGGCAAAGGACGCGAAGTGTTTGGTGTGACGCACTGAGAGCAGGATAAGGAAGAGAGCGAAGATGATAGCGAGGGCGATGAACCAGAAGCCTCGCATTTGCGCCATCTCGCCAACTCACCGTGACCTTACAAAACGTGGGCTTACAAAAGTGAAGGTTACATAGCACAGAAGATCTGATACGACCAAACCATGCACTCTGTCTAACAGTCTTGCTCTTAGTCTTTCATAATATGCAGAGAAGTAGGTCTTGGATATCTACGTTAAAATTTGGCTAATTAAAACTTATCTAACTCATCCAAAAACTCACTTCTCTAGAATTCGTCTAACTCATCTAACAATCATGTAAGTTAGGCCAACAAGTCACTTAAGTTCGGTTACTCAATAACACATATGACTATAGGTCTGAATTGATAATATGCCAAAGGCGGTTAGACTCAGTGTCGTTGTGCCCACTGCATTACTAGGCTGTCAATAACAAGGTAGGCCTACCTGCAGGAACTAGAGCTTAATGATGCCGTACCGTTTGTAGCTGCTTTCGAAGGCCCCGTCGAATATTTAGTGGTAGACTTTGAATATTAGTAAGATGCTTTTGAATATTTGGAAGAGGCCGGCCAATATTTCGACTGGACCTGCCAATATTTCGACGCGACCATTAAATGTTTTGACGGGACTCTTGGAAAATTTTCAAGGGGCCTCGGAATGCATGTATGTCAAAGGGGCTTTCAAAAGTTTAGAAACAAGTGGCGCGGCATAGTGGCGATCAGTGGCGCTTCCAGCCTTCCACAACTGGGGGGTGGGGGGCTTAGGGGGGCTTGAAAGTACAAAGATTCGTGCAGTCTACAAGCCATTTTTCCTTTCTGGACAGAACTCGCTAGCAAGGGAGAGGGTGCTGACAGAAACTTTCCGTCGCCCCCGTAACGTTGAATACATGGCTTGTGATACACTCAGAACATCAATTTTTACCTGGGGGGCTTGAAAAAT
>JAQIWG010005214.1:0-14834 GCA_034695025.1 Chamaedrilus cognettii | reverse complement strand
TACCGCCCCGGAAGTAAGAGATGGATGAGGGGGTAAGAGGAGGGTAAGAGGAAGGACGGAATTTTGAATTTAAATAGTAACTTGATCCAGTGCAACATTATTATGAAAAATTAATAATAGTTTTGGTCCAGTGCAGCGTTTTTATTATTTATTATTTTATTATATATTAACAAAGAAATTTGAAAATTCGCTACCGTTTTATTTACAATTACCATATTAGTGTGACGGTGTGACCAGAGAAAATTAGCAAAGCAGCAGAAAGCACTGCAATCAATAATTCACTTTAGAAGAAAAAAAATGGCACTATTATACACCGTGTTCCAGGAAAGCCAGAATCTCTTTCGCCGAACGGAGTAGCGTTTGTCAGATGCTATATAGGCCTAGTTGTATGAAATTTACAGAGATTAACCATGAGGTATTACTGAAAAATTTTTTGCTGCAATAGTTCTAGAAGAATATTGTACGCTAACATTGCACACACTCATCAGCTCAAATTTTCATGTAAATTGATTCGCAACTGAATAAGTAATAATGATCATTCTACTGGTTCCAGTTTTTCTAAATCACCGCGCAGATATCGCATATTAGCCTAGATCTACTTCTGGCGCTGGAATCTGGATAGGCCTAGATAAATCGATTTCCGGACATTCTACCTTCAAAATTGTGAAAACATTTTGAAATCGATTCTCCCCCTCCCTTCTAAATTAGCAGCTTAGACATTTTCGAGTGCTTCTTATCTTATCGATTGCTATACATAGCGCAATCGATATGAATAGCAATTGATATGAATATCTATTGCCCCTGAATTGTCCGTTAATTTGAAACACTCCGCAGGCGAACTAAAGAGTACTCATTCGAACTTTGCGCCACGTATTGAAATAAATTTATTTCTAAACGGCTAACACAGCTTGCGTGATTTTAAACCCTCCTCGTTGCCAATATCAGCAGTTTTAGCCAATTTTATCTTTATTTAGCCACGATGCTTAAATATTTAGCCAAGACAAAGCTACGTATTTTGAAAAAAGTGATTACACATCTGCTGAGAAACCTGCCTCAGCTGAGGTAGGTAGGTCTATGAAATCCATTTGACTCCAACTTTACCTCAAGATAAATTATTTACCTCGGCTGTGGTTGAGGTGGAAGTGGAGGTGGGTCTATGAAATCCAGCCTAATACTTTGACCATGACGTCACTCAGCGCGCCAGGGACTTTTGCTCGTTTTGATGTTCGCGCGCGATAACATAGCCGCGATGAATTCCGAACTTGAATATTTTAACCAGACATTCCTGTCAGAGTCAGACTAAGGCCCAGCTGTTCAATAAAGAGATATTTGAACAATAGTTGAACGATCTATTATTACTTGAATAACTCCCCAATATTGGCGTGTTATTCAAACAATCCTGGATCTAATTGGCGAGATCTGATTTGATCGTGACGTCAGTTTTGGTCTATGATTATTTAAAACAAAATAACTCTAGATCGAGCAACTTTGCCTTGGTAATTTGTAGACGGAATAAATCGTAGGCCTAGGCTACGGTAGGTACGGCTGCCAATTATGAAAGAATAGAAATCGGCAATGCCTGCATGGACTGTTGTTACGCGATATACTAGCCCTTAGTTTGCTGCGCTATGCTCATGGATTCACTTTTATAGCTTATAGGCCTAAGCTAATTCATAGGCTCTGATTTATTCTGATGGGCTATCTCTAGCAGTAACTTATAGGCCCATTGGCGTTCACACAGGATTCCGGCTGCAATGACAGCTGCATTATGCTATTTTGATAAGCGCACTAAAATACAAGTTTTGGCCCTAGGCCTTTCATTTAACAGGCTTGCATGTAATTGGAATCCATGGGAGTGCCGACTTTCTTCATGCTCATCGTCATTAGGCGTATTCGCCCCGCCTAGCTGGCAAACTTCAATTGATAATTTGTATGGACTATAATATTAGGCTTATTTATTCGCCAGTTAGTCTGAATTGTTGGCATACACTGCGGGCCTAAGCATCGGCTATAGGCAGTCTATGGGCTGTGTGTATGGTCTATTCACGCTAGTTATAGGCCTATCATAAAGCCTAATGGCCTATATTCGGAACCTAGATAGCTTATAGGCTATTAAATTTTAAAAGTTATAACACTAAAGTTATAAGATGATAAAACGATTTACGAAGCCGAACATGTATCTCCGCTAGCAGTTTACAGAGGTGCATAAGATTGGCATCAATCTATGCAGAATTGAAGCTGCGAAAAATCATACGCAGACATGTTGAATCTACCTGCAACAGCATAAATTTAAAATACAATAAATCTCGTATATCTCATGATTTATCAAAGAGTAAGTCGGACCGGCGATACGGTTCCATAAATAAACATACAGAATGTAAACTAGGTCAGATAGACCCATTATGTCAGCGTATGAACTTCGCCAGTTGAATTCTGCACACATTCGTTAAAAAATGGTATGTTTATCTCAGCTGGTCTCGCTATCTCAGCTGGTCTCGATCGATGCTGTTGCGAATCAAAAACGTCTCAGTTATTGACCGCGCTAACGACCTCGCCCGTTCAGCGCGCGCTTTATGCACCTCATATCTTTTGAACTGCTTCATGAAATTATCTCAAAATTGGTTGAAACTTGAGTAGTTCTAGCTTGTAACTTTCTAGAAAATTTTATGTCTGTAGTTAGTAAGATTTAAAAGTTACACTCAGTGCTCTAGGCGCATGTGACGCCGCAGTTTAGCGACGTGCCTGTCACGTCGTTGGCGTGGTGGGGAACACGTTTAGTGACGTGCGTATCACGTCGTTGGCGTGGCAGAGAGCACAGTTAGCGACGTGCGTGTCACGTCTGTGGAGGCCAATGGGTTAATTAACATTAACAAAAACTGTAACAAAAATTAACAACATTTAAATACGTAAAGCGAGCCTACCTAAATAAGCTATTTCACGGCGAACACGCTTTCGTTTTCGTTTGATTTATTACATAGGCCCAATTGCATATCAAGTTATGCTAGGTCTATCTATCAAGGTAACGCCATGGTACTACGGCCTCATTTGAAATTATCGCGCCTGTGCCTGGAACTCAAGGAAACGTTCACTTGGAGCATCTAGATGCACAACTAACCCTATTTCGGATTTGTTTTGAAAGGTTAGAGGGTTAGTCATTTCTCGAATTGGGGATCCATTACTCGATGATCGCGGTTAGCATTATAGCATCGTAGCATTATTACAGCTATGGCATTTAGGATTAGGCTATCGCCCCCTTACCACAAACTCTAGAAAATAATTTTCCCTTGAAAATTAGCTGTACCCTTCGTAGTATATCATGCTAACGAATTTACCCCCTGCAGGGTAAATTCGCCCTGCAGGCGTGGAAACAAAGAATTTTCTTGCAGCCCAGAGCTCCCCGAACGAGCCGGACACCTGCGGTTAAAAAACGAGTTTACAAACTGCTTGTAGGCTAGTTCGTTGAGCAATGATTTCTGCATGTACGTGTACGTTGTACATGTACTGTATAGGCATGCGCGAGAAGCACTTTAGTTAAGTGTGCAGAGCTCCGACTACATTGTGCTGTAAGGGCGGGCAGAGTAGAATGTTGATGGAAGTGTGCAGTGAACGCGAGCAGCGTGAACGCTCACCGTGGAACTGACTGCATTACCGCGCTGCATGAAACGGTTGTCAATAGCCCCATTGTCGCTCATATTGACGAGACAAATTAAATAAGATTCGTCAGCTGGCTTATAAGGCCCAGTCCTACTGCACGCCTTGGCTCAAACAATGCAACTAGCACGACGTGTAGAACGGCGAGGCTGAGTTAAAAGATACGCTAAGATGAAAATTGTAATCGAATTTCGAGTTTCGTGTAAACAGTATTGATGCAGCACAAGGTTCATCTCCGTTCATGAGTCACTTGTGTCCTCAAGGCCTTGGCACTGCGACAATTGTGTGACTATGGAACCTCGTGACTGTATACCTATTGTAATTTGTATGACTGATCAGCAGACAGTCACTGTTGCGTTGACTTTTTAAAGAGTGTAATGACAGAATAACACTAGGCCTACATGTTCGACGTCGAAATTGCATCAGCTATGTTTCCAGCACTCGTGTTTCCGAAACACGAACAGGTAACACGCAGGGTCTCGGAAACAGATCCGCGAGAACACGTGTGTACCCCCTTTTAATTTGTCAGACCGTCAGAGCCATCTTTTCGGGAGATACGCTTGGAGACGTCGATGTTCGGAACACGCCGCGACAATCGCACATTGAGGTAGCGTGTTCAACGTCGCATTGCGGTAACCTGGCTGAGAATCCCATGATAAACACGTTATGCAAGTATGCAACTCAACCCTTAGACCGTTCACAGGCCAGAGACCAGTCAACCCGCTAAAAAATAATAGGTGCTTCTTCTCTCTGTAGATCAATTGCCTCAGAAGATCCACGTGCTCCCCTCTCTCTGATCAATTGTCTCCGATGAGACGCGTACTCCCTCTTTCAGATTGATTGCCTGAGGAGAAACGCGTGCTCCTCTCTTTCTGATCAGTTTCAGATGAGACACGTGCTCCCCTCTCTCTGATCAGTTGTCTCAGGACGGACGCGTACACCCCTCTTTCTGATCAATTGTCTCAAAAGGAACGCTGTCTTTCTCAGATTAGTTGTCACAAAAGTGTTCTCCTAGGACTAACCTCAGAGCAGAATGCATGGTGCGCCTCCCCTTCTCCCTGATGCCGGGCAGGTCACGTCGCTCCGACCCCCAATCAGCGGAGCGCGGATGATGGATGCCGCGAGACAGGCGAGCCACGTCCCCCAGCGCCGTATGACCGCTGATCAAAGGTTAACGCCTAGCGCAAGAGGCAAAAATTGAGCGCGCAGTCATGAATAAGAAAGCAGCGTCGGGATTGTGAGCGAGTCGCTTATTGCCGCTCAACGCCCAGGTTCACCGAATGATTCGTCGCTATTGAAGCATTATGGCTGAATATTGTAAAATGTCATTCAATCAATAAAAAGCAAGCTCTCCGGACCTCCATCACTCTATACAATAGGTCTCCAGTTGATCCAATCTATAGATTCGATCTTCAGCAGCGATTGAAGTTGAGTAGAATTTGATGAGAGCAGATGACTGCTGTGTGCCAGAGCTCCTGATCCAAGAGTTCGTGATGCCCTAGGAAAGGGTTCTCGGGTTTGATGGCATTGTAGGCCAGTGCGCGAAATGAGTTTTTAAATTACTTTTTTGCAAATAATTTAACTATTAGGGTTTAAGGAGTTTAGAAGTTAAGAAGTTTTGGAGTTTTTCTAGTTTAACATTAGAATTGAATCCTTAAAACTACGCACGAAATATTAGATTGGGGTTTTGCTTGACGACGCAGTTTCGAGTAGGTCTAAAAATGCATGCTTGCACAATAAAGGGACAGTGGCTTGTAGGCATGTAAGAGCTTGCAAGCATCTTGTAGAAAACCAGCAACCCTAGAGTTTAAAAAATTTTGACTCCTAGAAGCAGGGCATAAAATAAGTGTGTTGTCCCACCAATTTGTGGAGACCATAGAGTAAAATGTGGAGTCCATGGGACAAAAATGTGTAGTAGCAATTTGTTAAAATGGGATAATGACCGTTAAGAATAGTTTCCAAAAGAGACAATAACTGTTAAGGCGTAAAAAGTTGAGTTGATGACGGCCAAAAATGGGTTAGAAAAAAAGATGTGGAGCTCGAAACTTTCTGTCAGCACCCTCCCCCCCCGCTCAGCAGTTCTTATCCCCGAAGGAAGACACGAATATTTGGAGACCATAAAATTCCTTAAATTATGCCCTGCTTAGAAACTTCTATTTTTTTTATCAATTTCCCCCAATCTTATAGGCTGACGTTGTATGGCTTAGGCCTAAAGCTCTAGCATAAAGTGTAAAGGTTAATATTGCAATGGAATTACAGTAAGTTGATATATCGCAATCGCATTAATTTGTTACATTATAGCTCATTTAAACTTTATCGGATCGCCTGTATTAATTGTAGTATTAGTAAATTTTTGGTTTTCTGTGATATTATTGTTAGGGGTTCTGCGGAAGCGAAGAAAAAGCTAATTTTATGTATCCGGCACGGACATTAAATTAACTTTTTTCCTTGCTTGCACAGAATCCCTGACACCCCCGTAGCGGAATGCCGCAGAACCCAGTTAGAGAATGGTAGACTCTGCAACCTGCATTGTAAGCCTAGTGTCCAACGGTAAGCCTACCGAATTGTAGATCAACAACAAGCGTTCAAAATGGCTTTTCTTTATGTATTTCTTGGCCTATTGCCATTGCATTTATCATCCTAAGCATTGTTTACAAAATGTAAAAACCTAAAAAAATTTCTTCCCATTTCATTCGCCCCCCCCAAAAAAATCTGCAGGTTGCATTCCATTAGCCCTGTAAAAGTATATATCTTAGATCTTATTGCATAACCAGCCATGCGGGTTAGAACTTATAATATGTAGTTATTTATGGTATTTAATCTAACACTGACTACATGTTGTGGCCGAGTGGTTCAAGTCGGTGACCTTGAAATACGAGTGCGACAGTTCGTATAATTTGAATACCGGCCGAGGCAACATCTGTGACAGTCGCTTCATGTACCCTTGGTGCAAAATTTGGTTGTCAAACGGTGGTGCAATGGGCATCAGCTCCGGAGTACTACCCAAAAATGGAACATAATGTTCTGATCTACTATCTTCATAGCAGTGTCAGGGCAAGTGACAACATACTTGGCTCTTGGACGGTTACTATAAAAACTTGGCTACGACTAGACGTACATGTATCTGTAGTGCAAAACTGAATTAGGCTGCGTACACGTAGATGAAATTTATTTTAGCAGGAAAAGCGCTCGTGGCTCTTAGCAGCAAAGTACTCGTGTAGCTCACGCTAAAATAATTACATGCAACTGCGTTCAGGTTACCGTGCATCTACTTGCATGTTATGGTAATCTAAAAGCCTTTTTACAAGACACAGTTCCGTGATTCCATCAATACGAATCGATATAATCACGTGACTAGTTGCTATCAAGGGAATTCCATGGATCGGAACGTTGCCTCTCGGGAGACGAGAGTCACAGCGAGATTAAATTCTTCCAAGCTTCGCTAATTGCGTTCGAGAATTAATAGCAGTCTTGACACTCATACGAGGACTCTTAGTTCCTGCGTTAGGTTCTAGACCCATCCAAAAACTTCTGGCAACGGTTTAGCATCCTCTTCAAGAAGTAAGTGAAATATTGACTTGCTACCCATAAGAATCAGAGGATTGGAGCCCGAAATCAGCAGACGAATAAAATCAGCAAAATGTATACATGTGTACACTGCACGTAGTCTACGCACTCTGCACCGGATAAAAATGGTATGAAGCGATAGCAAATTGTGAAATAAAAAACATATGTACATGTACAGGAATGACAGACCTAAACTCCATATGTAAATCGTCCCCGCACACAGTCGGCCTACATATATGCTCAATCTTCACAGATATGCTTACTAAATAATCTACAAAGATATTTTAGAATAACGATATGTCAATAAATACGGCGAGAGTTACCATAATACGTAGAATACAAGTCCGTCGACTCTAAAATACATGTGCACTAATGTGATAAAGCTGAAAACAATACATATTAGGCGTATACCATCGAAATTAATCAAATCTTTAAATACGGCGTTAGATACCGTAATGCGTGGAATACATGTCTGTCGATTTTAAAATAGACTGTAGTGATAAAGCTGAAATTACACATATTTAATATAGGCGTACCATCGAAATATTGGCTGTGTTTTGCTAAATAATTCTCAACATCGTATTGCATGCATACAAAGAAAACCTGCATCCTCTGTAGCCAGAGGGTACAAGAAGACATACCCTCCCAAGTCCCAACCACATATCTTGCGCGCAAAAATTATCATGTCACAGACTCACAGTGAGCATGAGATAAAAGAGAAATTTTTTCAGAATTTTGTCCTCTATACTATTTCCTCCCCCAATCAGACGGTTCCGGTGTGGACAATGTGTGCTTCCTCAACCAATTATTTGCGTGTCTTCTTTCCGTCTCAAACAGTGGAACACGTGAAGTATAGATTTAAGCTGCCTTCACAACATTGGGTTCACACACTCGTACGCCGCACACTCGTCTTGCAACTTCAGCAGCGGCAGGTGCTCTTTGAATGACTTCGAAAGCAAAACCGAACAGAGTTTTTCTGAGGAACTAATATGCACGATACTTTTCTCCAAAGTTTCAGAACTACTAATTGTGTCATCGTGCGGTTTCGGTGCTAACATTTCCGGTATTGTGATTGAAGTAGAAGTAGATGCATCCAGAGAATACTCATCTCGCGACTTTCCATCGTCAGTGTGTAAGCCTTGTAGAGTTAAGCCTTCCAGAGTCCCAGTGACAGGCGACTCGGCCCACTGCGGCCAGCGCAGTGAGTGCCGCCACCTGGCTGCCACCCCCGCAGAGAGTACCGGCCCCTCACAAGCTCCCGCTCGCAGTGCCTGCCGCGTGCCCTCCACGGCGAGAAGTCCCGCCGCTGGCCTCGGGTTCCCCGACGCAGCCCAGCCGCAGCCGTCACTGACGCGCGGCACGTTGCTCGCGTCGCTCAAGAGCGAAGTGACCGCAGCGCCGGAGGTCGATGACACGACCGTCGGGGCCCGCGGCGGGGCGAACTCGGCATGGAATCCCGGCCTGACGACTCTCCGAGGGACAGAATGAATCGAGAGGCGGCAATGGCTGTCTGCCGTCGCCGCACCGGTGAGAGCGCTGTGTCCGTGATCACCAGAAGCAGGATTGAGCAGGACTTGCGGCGTGCTGCGTGCGTGGTCGCCTGAAGCAGGATAGGGCAGGACTGACGGAACATTGTGTTCGTTGTCGTCTGAAGGACTGAGCAGGACTCGCCTCGCACGACGAATTAACGTCACTTGATTAGCGTCAATTATACTGTCGATTAATTTAACGGGGCGCCTCGCAGTGACACCGCCCGATAGATTCTTGAAGCAGATGGTACCAACGTCAGCAGTAGCAACAGCAGAAGCAGCTGCAGCAGTTGGTGCCTCATGGCCAGTGACGGACTCGGTGAAGCACGCAGCAGCGCCACCTACGCAAGCCTTGATGGGTTTGCTAAAGAAGTTGTTGGTCACAGATTTTGAACATATGAGACTTTTGTTATTCTCCACATCTACTCTAGCAGCCGCCTCAGGGTTTCTGAAGAAGTTTTTATCACGTTGAGAATCAGCTTTACTTACGGCAGTCTGTGACGCAATGTAATTAGACGGAAAGCTATGTAAGAATGCTACGTCCGCAGCGGTCGTATTTTTAAAGCTGGATTGAGCTGGTGGTGTGAATGCACAACTTTCTGCAAACTTATTTGACTGATGGGCATCATTATCGAACTCTTCAACCATATCGAAGCAGACTCTGTTCCGTATGTCATCAGCGGCGCTGTCACTGCGCGCTGCGCCAGTGTCGACGACTGACGCCATGAGTGGTGCATTGCTTTCCACTGTTGTTGTACACAGAAACTCGGCGCTCTTTACTTCCGCCCGACTGGCCCTATCCCCACCTCCTCCCGCGCCGCAGTCGTGCGCCCTGTGCGCCGCCACGGTCCACACGGACGAGAAGCGCCGAGTAGAGGTCCCATCGTTTTCCTGCGGCAGCCCCCACGCGTCCCCCGCCCACCCCCGCCCGGGAACGGAGGCCCCTTCGTACACCTTCGGTAGCCCCCATGCGTCCCCCGCCCACCCCCGCACGGGGAAGGGCTCGTTTCGATCGCTCAGTTTGCGGGCGTAGAAGCGCGCAGCGGCGGACGAAGAGAAGTCCAGCTGGGAGGGATGCCAGCAGGAGTGGCGCGTCTTGGCCCCCGGTGGTGGCTCGGTGTCCTTGTCCGGGGATGGGCACGTGAAACCGGACGCGATGTCTGGCGAGGTGAGGGCGGGGTAGATGGTGGAGGACCCGGCGAGGGGCAGCACGGCGTTCATCTGTCGCAGCAGCTCCTTCATGCCGAGCTCCTGCCACACCTGCAACAATCGTTAGTCGTCAGAGCAACTGTGATGTTGGATAGGAAACCAGTAGACTGTACGATGCAATTGGGAGTTGTGGGGCTATTGCCTAGAGCTTTCAAGAATTCGATGGCTCATGGCAAAGATTTAATGCGCTTTTGCTATTGTTGCTGGCTGATAAAAGTTCTGCATTTGAAATTAAACCAAATGCCTCTTAATTATTACTAGGTAAAGGGGCAGCACCCTGCCTGTAGCGAGGCAGAACAGCAGTCTGCCTGTAGTGGGGCGGCAGCCTACCTGTGGTAAGGTGGGGCCGCAGTCTGCCTCTGGCGGAGCGGCAGTCTGCCTGTGGCCGGATCGCAGCCTACCTGTGACGGCGCGGAGCAGCACCCCGCATATGGGTTAAAGGGCAATTGCTGGCATGCATAAGTTCGTTACTAACTGACAGAACTCAGCGTGTTAAAATCGGGAGTTCTTTCTCTGACTTTCAAAACGTGGGTAGTGGGGTCGCGCAAGGGTCCATAATTTAACTAATCGTATTTATATTTTATATAAATAATATCAGGATGAAATACCGCTCCCATTCATTTCTAAATTGTATGCTAACGATCTACAAGCATGCAACACTCAATATAATGATATAGAAGGTCTTTAGCGAAATGTTTGCCAAAATTACTAAGTGGGCGGACACCTGGCAAGTATCCATATCCACAGAATAATTTAGATGGTCAACTCAAATAAACAAAAATCTCAAAACGAAACCCAGGAAAATGAATTTAATCTGGCCAGCGTAAAGTTACCACAAACCAAAGAGGTATTAGACCTAGGCGTAACTTTTAACTAAAAAGTAGATTTTTCTGAACACATTCATCAGTAATTATCAAATCTAAGCAGAGACCATTTCTGTTGAAATAAAATTTTGTCTCTAACAACCCGTACATTTTAATGCTAGGCTTTAAAACATACATCATACCGTTACTAGAGTAGCCTACTGCTCTCAAGTTTGGAATCCGCATGATAACGTGGATGTGCGACGGTTAGAAACAGTGCCGCGAATTTTTACCAAACAACTTTCAGGATTTCAGGGGCTTAACTACCCTGCCCGACTTGAAAAAGCTGGACTGTGCACCCTTGAGCTCAGGAGGCTTCGGGCTGATCTATGTTTTTGCTTTAAAATTTTACACGGCCTTGTTGACACCCAAATAGACAGATTCTTCTTATTGGATCGACAGGGTCGAACTAGACACAGCTGGAGATTAAAACCCACCACCTCCAGGCTTGACACACTGACTGCACTTCTTCTCTTTCAGAGTGGTCCATGTTTGGAACTCGTTGTCGCCATCCACAGTAGAGGCCACTTTTTCTAATTCTTTTAGGGCATTACTAACGACGAAATGTCTGGATTCATTTCTAACTGTAAAGGCCTGACATTTGTATAGTGATTGAAAATAACAGCCATATAACCTAGTTTACTTACAGCAGAAGCATTTAAACCGATTTTAAATTATTCTTGCTTGCATGATTTTAATTATTTACAGCACATAGTAAAATAGAATACAGGCCACATGCATAGTGTTTGAACTCAACTGTATATCGCAAAGTTTTTAGCCTTATATTTTATATCACTGTATAATTTTACATCGGCTGATATTGCCACCCGTACAGTTACAGAGCTAACAATGTCATTTTTTGTAACCAAATAGTTCAACATACATACCGTAGCCTCAAAAATGACAACATATACATGTGCAAAGGCCGGGAAACTTGAGCTCGTCTAGGTGAGTCGCACTCAGCGCCTGTTGTCCGGAGTTATAAACACGTTTTATCGAACACTTACTTGCTTATAGCCTACACTCTGTGTTTGTAATAAAATCTATTTGATTTGATTTGATGGTGGGGAGCTGGACAAACCAGCGGCGGGGCGGAGCCGCGGCCTATCTGTGGCGGGGCAGCAGCCTAGTTGAGGCGTGGGGGTAGTCGTTCCCGCCACGTCTTGAATTTAGGTGTGCCTCTGGATTTTTGTTCTAAGTGTAACTTGTAACTTTGCTCACGGTATAGTGTTGTAACATTACATCTTGCGTGTATTTAGAGTGAACGTTAGATAAAGCGGTTTGTCCTATCTTTCGTGCGGAAGCTCTCTTGGGATCGATCCAGAGATAGGCCTAGCGGTGGCGGTGCAGGCGGCTGGCGGGGAGGACTGCCGTAGGTTTCGTGGAAGCTTCCTGGAAACAGTGTAACGGAGACGGAGGTTAGTAACTGGGTTTTATGACTCTGTGTTTGTGCAAAGATTTATTTATTAGTTGTTAGACATCTGTTCTAATCTTGATGCTGTCAAGTTATTCTATAGTTGTTCCGATGCGTACCTAGCTTATTCGTTGATTTCATTATTAAATATGTCTTGCTTAATATCGGACTTCAGTTCAATGAATATAGAGGAAAAGTGTATTAAAACCTGATTCGCAGTCAATAAGATGTAAAAGGGAGTTGTAGGCTACTCTGAAATTCCTTCAGAAAATGTTTTTGTGTGGTAGTTTGTGGCATCACAACCGTTTTGTTGGAAAAGACTATGCCATTACAAAACGGTTTTCATGGCATAAACTTCCATAGAAACACATTACCCGTAAATGATTTCAGAGTACTACTCCCTTTTACATCTTATTGACTGCGAATCAGGTTTTAATACACTTTCATCTATATTCAGTGAAAAGAAGTCCGATATTAAAGATGAAATATTTAATAACGAAATAGAAGAATAAGCTACATGTAGGTACTCATCGGAACAATTATAGAATAACTTGACAGCATCAAGATTAGAACAGACGCCTAGCAACTAATAAATAAAGTCTTTACACAAACACAGAGTCACAAAAGCCACTTAGCAACCTCCCTCCCTGTTACACTGTTTCCAGGAAGCTTCCCCAAAACCTACGGCAGTCCTCCCCGCCAGCCGCCTGCGCCACCGCCGCTAGGCCTACCTCTGGATCGATCCCAAAAGAGCTTCCGCACGAAAGATAGGACAAACCGCTCTATCTAAAGCTCGCTCTAAGTACACGCAAGATGTACTGTTACAACACTTCACCGTGCGCAAAGTTACAAGTTACACTTAGAACAAAGACCCAAAGGCACACCGAGACTCAACGGCGTGGCGGGAACGACTGCGCAGCAGAAACAGTTTGAATTCCTAAGTTGCAAGACAAGCAGCCAGCAGCTGGCAGCTAGTAGCTAGCAGTTGCCAGTCACGAAATAAGATCAGCGCGATCAAAATATGTGGCAAGGCCGCTGCCTACAATTGCGGCTAAATCGGCGAAATCGCACATGTAGTCGCCCGCGTCGGGGAGTTAAATGTAAGATCTCACGCGATGGCCGGAAGTGGCAAACTCTGTTGCTCGCGAATTTTCGGTTTTTGCCGGTGTAGCCCCAAGTTGCAGCCTTCCTTAGGCGGGGCGGAACCGCAGCCCTCTTGTGGCAGAACAGGGCCATAGCCTTCCTTTGACGGGGTCGGGCCGCAGCCTACCTGGGGCGGGGCGGGCGGCTTGCGGTACTTGTAGCCGTGCTTGCAGTGGAAGCGCAGGAAGGAGGCGAGGAGGAGCGCCAAGAGCAGGAGGCCGATGGTCGTGTGCGGGACCCACAGCGCCAGGGACGAGGGCGCACCGCCCGATTCATGCTCGCCCCCTGGTCCTGGCTCGGCCCCTGCTCCCGCTGTTGGCGGCGTGACGGGCCGGGAGAAAACAGCCCCCGGCGTTCGCATCACATCCTGCTCCAGATCATCGATCGTTATCTGGTCGATTGATGCGTCAACGGCTAACTCTGGGGAGAGTGCGTCTTGTGTGAAGTCAAACACTGAATCCATGCTGACCGTGCATGCAAGTAATGGTCGTTTCGTCTTTTGCAGTTGCAATTTCTCGGTTGGAAAAAATTCTACGTCCGTGGAGCACACGCCATTCTTATCAGATATTTTAATTTTTCTACAAGTAAAAATGGTCCACGGATTGTACCGTATATATGGCTTACGACAGTACGGGAGTCAAATTTGTTGTTTGCAAAATGACGAAATTAGTAAATTGTAACTTATGAAATGGCGATTAACGCTTTAAATCCTCAGGTTTGCCATGACTTCTTGTCATTTTTACTTTGATGGTGTCACATATTCACAGCTATCTGGGAGTTGCTTAACATATGCATAGAGTATCATCATCTTCCCACGTGAATATTGCGCTGTAGCGCAAAATAAAGTAACTGATTGTCATCACATGACACAAACGATCACAAAACAAACGCATACATTTTTGTTACCATGCACTGTTGCAAACTTGCAAGGCTCTAAATTCACATCTGCTGTATTTTGTCACTTCAGGGCGCACATTTGAGATCAAAGGCTGCACGCTCACATTCGCATTGAATCATCGAACCAACAGTCCACTTGTTCATTCCACGCGCGTCGCTGGTGGGATATATTTGGATTCCTTTGTCTAGCAATAGGCTACTTGAGCCCCCATTTAATCAGAAAAGTTCATTTAATTTGCGTGTCGACGGGTTTGTTCCACGAATATGCTACATCGCTCCGCCCACATTCCGACCACTCCCGCACTCAGTCTGGCCCTAGTTACTAGATCTAGAGGCCCATTTCACGCCTAGCGCCCTCAAGCGGCGCGGCGTGCTCGCTCATTCACGGCGGTCAATATTTGACTCGCTTCGCGCCGTCTGCTCGAGATCAATATCGTCCGGCGCGGAAATCCGTAATTCCGCAATCCAACGCGCGCGGCGTGTTTGCCGCAGCGGTCCAGATCGGGTTATGGGAGCCGTCCCTCGCCTCCCCTCCCCTCCCCTCCCCTCCCCTCCCCTCCC
>JAQIWG010005213.1:0-14834 GCA_034695025.1 Chamaedrilus cognettii | reverse complement strand
CCCCCCCCCCCGGCCCATAGTGCCGCCTCTTCTGTCGCTACGCTACTGAGTGGGGTGCAGAGTTTATGAAGGAGTCAGGGGAGCGGGGAAGTTGGTGGTCCGCGGCTGACAGTGAGGCATGGGGTTAGGGAAGGGGGAGGTCATTAAGGTCCGTCGAGGCTAAGCATACTTCATTATGCGTTACGGACCCGGGCTGGTTGCTAACGTCGACAAGATGCACGCTCGACACGGAAGGATGCACTAACAAATGGCAAATGGTGGCCTGATCCTGCTACTGTGTTGTTTCACCATTTTCACGATTGTTTCAGATATTTCATGTGTATTTCCGTCAACTTTGGTTTATTTTCGTTCTTTCAATTAATTGCGATGTTATATGGCGTGGTGTAAGTCAGACATTTACGCGTCTCGTTGAGGCTTATTTTATTCCACCATTTTGTGTTGCTAGTAGCCAATTGTCTATGGGGGGTCACTACAGGCTGTATATCGAGGCACGTATGGAGATAACGGGGGCGGGGCTTGGTCCGCGGGCCAAACCAATTACCAACCGTCAATAATTAATCGACAGGGTCATGGCCGTTTCATGTCCAATCACAATAATTAACAACGACTACCCATAATTCAAGTCAACTTCCGTTTTTGGTAAAATGATCCTTCTTTTTTCAGAATTATTATAGTGATAATTTGTTAGGATTAGTAATAATTGGTATCAGATTAGTGTTGTTTTCATAACCTACATGTGATGTCCTCCTCGGACCGCAGTACATTTATTGTTTGCGTCGGCGACTACTCATCGTTAACCTACACGCGGTGTGTACATGTATAGTGATATTATGTTGTAAGCTTCTGAATTAATTACAAATGCATATAAAAAATATTTATATAGCGGAGTTGGCCTAGGAAGTAAGAATCATTTTAGTTTGCAATTAAGCCAAAATTGTGTCAATATGTTCAAAGCGATGTCAATATGTTGATAGCGAGACGAATGTATATATACAGGTAACAATAGGGGATTGAAATAAGCTTAATAAGCTTTTCTCCAGTAAGCCGTTGGTACGGGTTTGCCCACGCTGACCCGTCCAACGGCACCAAGTATCAAGTACCAAGTACCAAGTGCCAAGCCAATAAAGAGCTCCATGGTGCAGGCCCGGGCCGATTTGAAGGCATGAGAAAACTTGATCAAGCAACTTTTCATACAACTGCAATTTAAACGAAAATTCTCTCGCTACTTCCTTCAGAGGGACTTGATTAGCCTGCTTTAATACTGATTCATTATCGATTAGACTATTGATTATTAAGGAGGCGTGTTCATTACTGCAATGGAATCTAATTTCAGAAATATCATACGGAAGAGCTTCCGGCTGGAAGGGTGTCTTTAAAATCTTCTGAAGTTTTCTGCTTATCTTCTGCAAATCTTCTGATCTACTACAGTTGCAAACCTGCTTGGCAATATGGAAAAATTAACATTTGTTATTTAAAATCTGCATGTGCGTGATGATTGAGGAATGATAGGGCCAAACGTCGACTAGACATTTTGTAATTTTGCTAAACTTTTTGTGCGAATTAAAGATATATATTCTATTCTTAAGCCGTATTACTTAACCATCACGCACGTACTTAATACTTTTCCTATCATCAAATTCCGCATTAAATCAGTGTTTCTCAATTCCTTCATAGATTAACGCCAGTTTTGACACTGTTGTTGGCACTGGTTTTCCTCTAATGCCGCAGTGCCTCCGCTTTTCGACAGACCCCCATTATCCCGTGATAAATTATCTACTTCATTACCAGGCTAATCACGCGTCCGACTCTTCCCCTTCCGATATCAAACCAGTCAGCGTCAGACGTGACGCACAAATTGGCGACTCGGGGGCGACTCGGGGACAATTCGGAGTGATACGGTATACAATGTGGCTTGGAGGTCAAAGAGACGCTTGGTTCAGCTGCCGGCAGGTAGTTAGCGACCGATCTTGAGCTGCACGGATGCTAGGATCGGATTAGGATCGGATAATATTGCACATTACGGTGTCAAAGCTATCACGGTTCGATTTTGTAACTCATAAAGTCAAGGGATTCGATTTTAATGCGGTTGCGTCACGTGAGACTCAGCTAAGAATAAGTGCTGCTGTTTACCATAGCCTAAAAATGGTCTACAGTGTAATTGTGTACACAAGCTAATTATTATTTTGAAACCAACATGTTTCTTATGCACTGGCAACAGGAGCAATAATCGAGTAAGAACTACATGTACATGTATTTATTTGGAAAAGAGATTTAATTTGTATTAGGACAGTTGCGATATTGGCGTACTTTTTCATAAATTCGTCTAGTCATTCAAAGCTAAATACATGTACATGTAGAACTTAGTCTATAGCTGGAAGAGTCCATCCAGAGGAATAATTCTTCAGGGTCGAGAATTAAATTCCATCGAAGAACCTTGTCAGGGTTGGTTCTAGGAACTCCTGATGGGAGAAGATGATCATGATTTTGTTCAGATAAACTCCCGAGTGGCGTGGGGAGGGAGCACTGACGAAGACTTTTTCCCTATCGCGTAGAACTCACGACCGCGACTGAGAGGGGGGGGGGGCAGATGCTGACGATTTTTTAAAATGACGGCTTGCATAGGCTTGACGAAAACTTGGCTTAGCATGTTCCAAGTCAGACCCTGTGCAACTGTGCAAAGTGTGCATGCATGCCTTCCAGTTATGTATCGAGTCGTTGTATTGTAATTCGTTGACACCGCGCTTCGCAGCTTAGCATGCGGGAGCTTTGCATGCGGGCGCCACGATAGAAGGCCTACAGTGCATTATCTATAGCCAGTAGCACTGTGATCGCAGTCACTGCTGTAATAATAGGCCTATAGAGATAGTCTACGACGTTTGCACGAAAAAAGTTCGCAGCGTTAATAGTGAGTCTTTGGTTCATAGTGGACCCCATAGTAAATGCTAGAATAACCTCGAGTGATAAAGGGGAACTCCCCTCCCTGCCGTCCCTCCAGGTCTCCACTTACGTACGGGGCTTCCCCGCTCTGCAAACGAGTATCCTTGCAGGTCAGGTTTTGTTCAGGGATATTTCAAACTCTGATTTCAGAGTGACGGTCTCGGTTTATACTGTCTTTTTTACACGAAGAAATCACTTAAAACAAATGACAGTATTTAGACATATGACTGGTCAAAGGCACCTTTTACGGCGTAGATCTAAAAATGTTGTTGATGGAAATTGTACACGTAGGTTTTCGTTTTCTTAATAATGTCATTGAAAGATTACCAGATAAGCCTCTACAAGATCTTATGCTCCGGATTTGAGTACTGAGTGGATGGGTTTTGTTGCCAGACTTCCCTTATTTTATGGGACGTCCCTTATTTGAGGCCATTTGTCTCTTGTCCCATATGAAGGGCATAATGGACGCCAATTATCCCTTTTTTGGGCCCAGGCCTAAATTTTCATCATCTGGATACAACAAAGCAGTCTTTTTTTCGAAGGATTTGACCTGTAAAGTTCGAAATGTTATCAAATGGCCAAATTCCTAGAGGCACAAATCGTTCATATTTGACTATAAATATTGTCACAATCGCGCGTAGATCGCTGGACAAAATTTGACTACACTAAATGATATTATGTAGTAAAAAACAAGTAGGCCTAATATTATTTATGCAAAGTAGCGAAAAAATTGAATCATGCATGCTGAATGTTATGTGTCCCTTATTTGAACGATGAAAACCTGGCAACCATATGGATGGGACATACAGTCTGAGAACACGAAACTCTCCTCTCATTTGTAGCTGGCATCCCCCTCTTATTTCAACCCAGGCCATTCCTGCACCGATTTACCTTATATGCATATATATTCCGTGTTTTCCCTCAAGGGATCAAATGCTTTTATCTCATGATTCCTCCGTCCTTAACTGGTTTTGCTCAAATTTCAAGTCCGATTCACAGTGTTTCATTGGTTGAGGTCTTAATAATAATCCGTTCAAAATACAAGTTAACTCTCTTGAGTATTATTCTTTAGGCCTATATCAAGTTCTTCAACATTAATCTAGATGGACCTTTGTCCTCTGAAATTTCAAGAAAATCGAACTTTTCTTAAACGCTTATGCGACATCAGATGAGCAACGAGTGAGGTCAGGTAAGATTAGCCTGTATACACATTAGTGACCAACGCGGCCCGCCTGATGACGATAATCTAATTAAATAATTTTTGTTTATATTATTATGATTAGGGTTTACATTGCTCACATCTGCTTGTACATGTAAATGGAAAGCGATTCACGGGAAACTGAATTTTCAGTTGAAATCTACAGTGTATAAACAATTAAACATGTCATGGCTTTCAAATTTAATACGGCTATATTGCCTGAAATTTTGTTTGAAGTTTGTGAACCGTGTGCAGCACAATGACTACATAGTCCGGTTCTGTGCAAGAGAACCGGCACAGACTGCTTCCCCTTCATTAGTCGCTTTTTATGATTTGCCCGGGGAGCTCTGAGTTGCAAGCGAATTCTTTGTTTCCCGGCCTGCAGAGGTGACGCGTATAGAAATGCCCTATGTTAACCTTGTATGTTAAAGTTGGAAGAAAAACTAACGTGTACCTATAGTAATTGGTACTAACGTAACCCTACAAGCATGAGGTACTCATGATTGTCGTGGAATATGTAAAAAAGGAAAAGGAAGTAACGCCTGATGGAAGACATTTCATAAAAACTTCGACATGAAAAATAGTTAACCATAATTGCCCAAAGCTGCACAACAGGTAAAAATCATGTTGTGTTTTACGTACTACATGTACGTGCATGTTTGATTGCTCCTCGTCTGTCACACGCATGGGCATGTAAGCGAAGATTTCGTGACAAATGTCAGCGTCTATGACGTGTGTTTGTGCAGACTTGACTAGGACTCCACCACTACTCTCCTTAGCTCCCCCACCGCCCCCGGTCGCGTTTTTTGTTCTTAAGCTTTCCAGCAAAACAATGATTGAAACTGAGACCACTGACTGAAATAGTACGCCTACCAACCCCAGCCTATCGCCGCCTTATCGCCCCGTCGGTGCACTGAGAACATAGTTCCACAGACATTTCTGGCCTAGCTCCACTGACGTTATTACTTTAGCATCTTGCTTATTGAGCTATATACAGTCTAGTGTTTCCCGTCTGCGTTTTAGCATGGTGTCCAGCTCGAGTTTGCAGTTCTGCTAGACTGGTCTGTCCTATATTTTGGTGCACTTCATGTAGTACTTCCTGTCTCGCGCTGAATGCTCTGTACGTGCATGCACCCACAGTTCAGTTATAGTCTGGCGCCCTCCGTCATTTATTGCGCTGTACAATGTCGAGCCAGTAAGATATTGTTCGCGTGTTCCTCGACGTTCTGACGACCTCCTCCAGTGGAGTAGCGAGTGAGAGGGGCTGCGGGGCACCCCCCGGTCGCTAAGTGTCAAAGGTGCTTGGGGGATCCTATTCTATTCCCTATCTTATAGGCATCCAATATCTTCATTTTGACATGGTAAATTCTAGTGTATTAAAAAACTTAGTCAATGGTCGGTGTGGGGGCCCAAAGAAAGGGCGTCCCCTTCGCCCTTCCCCCCACGCTCGCGAATTCTGTACTTAAGGGAAAACGTTTCCGCCAGCACCCCACCCCCCCTTTTCCCACTCAGAAGTTTTTTGGGGGTACGCCGTGTCTCACATTAGCCCCCGGACACCAGGAACCCTCGCCACGCCTCTGCCGAACACGAAGCTCCTTGCTGCATTCAACAATGGCCCCCTCCCTCCTGCCCATTTTTCGTGCTCCCCTCCCCCAGACACACAACAATGAATCTCTTATAGAACTGCGTCCGTAGTTAACTCGCTTTGTTAGCTGTAGTAGGCCGCGCACCGTTGTGAGTCGTTTAGAAAAATTAGGGGCCGGGGGTGGTAAAATCGCTGAGAAAATGCATTCATAGCGAATATTTTGAATTTATTTTTAAAAAGCATTACAGCAATCTGTAAAATAAGAGCAGTTTTAGACCGATACTTAAAATTTTTCAATTGCTATGTAAGTCAAAATTTACGTGTAGGCCTACTTTTAAATCTTCTGTTTTGATGTTGATACTACATGTATGTAGATTTATAAACTCAAGTCTCACAAGCCCTGTTAGACAATTCTCAAATGAAAGATAGAATTACAGTCGTAGCCTATGACTGTAATCAGTCACAGCCTCCTTGACTGTAATAAAACTCTTACTAATCACTTTGATTTGGTTCGTTGATTTTTATTTAAAGATTTTGGTTTTCTGCGCTTGAAGAAATAACTGTTAAGTAGTTGTTGAAGCCCCCTGGGCGACGCCAGACTGGCATGCAGGCAGCCTCCGTTAGAACTGGATGTACAATTCGTACATGTAGAAGTATTGGACGGGGAGCTCAAGTTTGCATGAAAATTATTACATGAAGGGTGAAAGTGGTGTCAAAGTGTAATCGCGAAATTTAGGCGTAGTCTAAATTTGTTTGGTAGCCAAAAAGTATAATTTAATCACTTCGTCAAAAAGCCAGGGGAGGGAGCCGTCTGCCTTCTCCTTCTATTAGATTTTCGTGCGGAATAAATGAGATTTTGTTGCTTCGGGGAGGCCATGACACTCTTGCGCCCTTGCCTTAATCTAAGGTTTTTTGGACTTCGAATTTTTTTCCGAAAATGACCCTTTTCGGATATTCGCCATTTATATTATATTTTTGTTGTTGTTATTTTTTATATTAATTTTTGGTCTTTCCACATGCTAATTGTCAGCGTCAGGAACAGGTTTTTAAATTTCATGCAGAATTCGCGGAGGGGAGGGGGGGGCGAGGAGATTTTTCCTTAAAGTTATTAGGTCAAAACACATGCTTTTTCAACCTCGAGGTTGTTTTTAACAATGCTTGTTAAGTTCTTTCCTCACTTTTTAGATTACATAATTTCCGATTTATAGCCCCCCCCCATTCACTATGCCTGTAATGATCATTTCAGGAGTTATAAGTTTACTTTTTTGCTTTTATAACCATGCAAATTAATCAAAAGTCACTTTGCATTGTATGTAACCCCTGCATGCCACGGAACAATGAATTAGCGTCCAGTCCTAAACTAAACTTACTGACAACTAAGCGTAGTAACAGGCGACTAAATAAGGGGAAGCGGTTATGTGCGTGCCCTTCGTACAGAACCGGACTCGAATAGTTTTGCTAGTACACACGGTCTTTAAACTCTCAAAACCACAACCACTTTGCATCAAGGTCTACTATAATACCAGTTGCGAGCCCCCTCCCCTACCCCCCCCCCTCCCCCGCCCCCTATGTTCGCCTCTGTTGGCAGCGTGGACGTTCGTTCACTGTACGCGACGAAGCGCGTATCACAATCGTTCGGGTCCCGTGCAGCGCGCCATTGTCTATCGATTCCGCCATGCTTGTGTTAGAAGCGACAAGCGCCAACTGCCTTTGACCCGCCGCTGATGTATGACTTTTAATATGGCTAGCAGCGGGCCCTGGCGAAATTTTATGCGCTTGATTGATAACGGTGAATAGAAGTGTGAGTATGTTGCGGGACCGCAGTTTATCAGATTAAAAAAAATCCGTTTTCATTACTCATATTGATTTTGCGGGTGTGTAGACTTACATTTGCATATTAGGCCTACTGGAAATAATAAAAGGAGCACAGTTTTGTGTCAAGTTAATTGTAGCTTAGAATGAAAGATCCAATTTTTATTGTCATAAGTGTACGCATAGGCCTACAATCTAGGGCTGAGTTCAATGCAGTGACGAAAATGGAATAATGATTAAAACTTGAATGGTAGGCTAATCTAGTAGCCGCCAGGGGAGCATAGTTTTTGCGTTATTTATTTACAAGTTTTTTTATCTATTACTAACGATATTTCTTATGACATAAATTATGGCCCAGTTTGATTTTACTAGTGTAGACTTTCGGGTGTCGTCAATGATAATAATTATGACTAATTATGTCGCTATGTGGAGCAACATTTAAACGGCTTGCTCGCATGTTGGCTGCTTCAGATTTCATTGTGCGTCGCTGAACGAAATGAGGGCTGGAGCAACGGGCACACGCTACCGGAAATGCACTTGACAAACAGCTAATTCGCTGTGCAAATAAAGCGCGCAATGTCATGGATTTCAAATAACAAAAGCTCTTTAGTGCGTCGCTTGAAAAGATCGATTCACACCGAATATGAACAGGCGACTGAAAATAAAGAAAGCAAATGATATCGAATGTAAAGTGAAGGCGAAGGAAACCGCGAGATTATTGCGTTGTTGTGCGATTTCAGAGTTGAACAACTTAGTCAGCTGACGGATAATCCTGCTCTTGGTTCGCGTAACCTATACTAACCTATACATCCTCACGGGTAGACGGGTACGTCATGAAGAAATGCTGCAGCGCGTTGTGCTGTTATGAGTTTCATTATCAGTAAGGCATTTTTCGACCACTAAAGAGTTTCGCTTCCATATAGTGTTTCTCGAACAAGTTTCATTATACCACTGACAGAATTATTTATGCGAATTATAGCCCTTGGGTTATTAGTGAAATCTCCTATATCTAACTCAGCAAATTATAATCTCAGCGACCAACATGAAATAATGTAGCTAAAAGAGGTTTTTATTAAATTAGATCACACCAAGACAACATGAAAAGAAGATGGTATAATTAAGAAAAGACAATACGAAGTGCTAGCGCCAGCTCGCCAGACAAACGCCACTGGCTGTGATTACCGATGGAAGGACACGGCGGCTCGCTGATTGGTCGAAGGCTGGAAGCGACGTTCATCTTCATCCTTCTCCAGGGAGTCTGGCTCATAACTAGCGGTATGCGTTTCAGGTTTTAAAAAATACAATCAACATTTATGTCATAGATAGATTTTGAAAGTGTTGCCGTTTCATTTGTCATTGCAAACAATTCAAAACAATGCTGAATTTTTGTGTGTAATTAGCCATGTGAATTTGCAAACAATTTGTGAAAGGTTTCTCGGTGTTACATTCTCATTCCAAATCACCAAGCGTTATATACGCGTCCTCATGAACGCATGCCTGACCTTTGCAAATTGAACTTAGGCCTACCATTGGTCTAGTTGCGTTTGAAGGTTGGTCTCTTCATTTTAGACCTCCCCACTCAGTTCCTCACAAAGTAAATTAACTCTAGGTACAAGGACGGATCCAGGGGGGGGATGGGGGGATGCATCCCCGTCCACCAGCATAAAAGCGTTTTTTTTGTCGTTAAAAAATAGTTTCTGAAACAGTGGTAGATGTAACAATAAGCGGTATAAAAATGTTTTATGAATGAAATGTTATTTCATTCATAATGTACAGCGTAAGATCTTAGTCAAAATGTAACAGTAGTGTGTTTGGAGAAATGGATTTGGATATATGGATTTGATAGAAGGTCGTAATGCGTGACAAAAAATCTGTCAGCAACCCCCCCCCGACCCACCCCCCGACCCGCTCGTGAGTTCGTACCGAAGAAAAATGGGATAGGCCTAATGATGTACATCCCCCGCCACCCATTAATCCTGAACCCGTCCCTGTCTAGGTATCTAGGAACATCATAGAGCTTTGAACAAGTTTACTGATAGGTTACTGATGGAGACTTTCCCTTCCATGCAGAACTCAAGTCATGGTGCACACACAGCTAATTTTGAAAATTTGAATTCTTGACTCAAAAATTAACAATAGTATTGTTTAAGATTTAGAACTGCACATGCATATCACCTTTTAGAACGCCACATTTCAATTTGCAACTGTACATTCTGTGTAGGTTGCAACTGTTAAAAATTTAATGTTCTCTGTGTGTACATCTATAATACTTCCGCGTCTTATGTCTCCCACACGCCCTGCAGTTTTAATCAACTCGTGAAAACTGGAGCGTGTGAAATTGATGATTCCATTATATTCACCGAGCACAAAATACTACACGATAGGCCCTGCTCTATACCGTCTCAGAAGTTTTCTTGTGTGACTCGTACACACGTTGAACAGCCAAACTACGCCACTGCTATATAGGTTGCCTTGTATTTCACTCCATTGTTATATAAATATATATATATATGAAGTTTTATTCGTTCAACATAGAA
This sequence comes from Chamaedrilus cognettii, assembly GCA_034695025.1. NCBI lineage: Eukaryota > Metazoa > Annelida > Clitellata > Enchytraeida > Enchytraeidae > Chamaedrilus > Chamaedrilus cognettii. The sequence continues at coordinate 4,765 of JAQIWG010005213.1, read as the reverse complement.
TGAAAAACAAATACAAAATGCTAGAAGGATCGCAACAAAAATAGCAAATAAATAATCGTTCAACAATATTGTTGTATCTTATCATTTATACCTTAGAAATGTTGTTGTCCTCAATCATTTAATGCTAAATTATAATTCAATCTATTTCTAGTGATCTAAGCAATACCATGCATACAATGCGAACCATTGGTGAACGTAATCATCTTGGTTCTTTCAGTTTCGCTCTGGACTTTAACGCTCAGTTGCTCAATCGAGAGTTATTTTAATTTTTAATTGTCACCGAACAAAAATGATGTCACGACCCAATCAGATCGCGGAAATTAAATCGGAAATATTCAAATAACTCGCCATTATTGGACAGTTATTCAAATGATCTGGGATCTTTCAAATAACTTTCCATTTAAAAACTAGGCCTTAGACTTGCGTTCGTTCGTGTTCATTCGCCATACCTAGGCTCGGCTCTAGTATTTATTACTCATTGAAAGCTGTATAACAACATCATTAACTGTATTCTTTATCCATCTTGTCTGGATGCGCTTCTTCTATGCCTTCAGTCGACCCCCATTACAACTATACCCGGTACCGGGCGTCTCCCGCGACTCCTGCCCGTTCGACTAATTGCCGACTTTCTCCAGTTCGCTATGGCGCAATGGCTGTCTTCCAAACGATCACTAATTCGATCGATGACTTTATATGAGAGACGTCCGACCAACAGACTTGGACTGAGAGAGGCTTGGGTACACTAGAGGTTGTATTGCCTGGAGGCTAAGGCTGGTTGTAAGGGTCTTTATTCGATTCGATGGTACTTGTGACGCAAATGTTAGGGTTTAGTGCTAGATAACTTAAGTTTCCGCTTAAATAATAATAATGAGCTGGAAAGCGTAAGTAACTCTGAGGTTCCTCGCAGCAGCTGTCTGACTTATAGGCATTATTAAGTTTTTGGTTTGCTTAATCATAATGTATAGATGTATGCTGTATAAAACATAGTGATGCTAAATGATTGAAATTAGACAAACCGTACAATGTTGCTTCATTATGGTGTAAATCTCGTTAGTGCAATAATAGACTGATAGAGCCAGTGCAACCTTTGTTAGTCGTGTCGCCTACATACATGTATAATCTAACGCCTTTGAATCCATGTGCGATATTGAGAGCGAGTTGTAGGTAGTTGTGACAATATATACTTATGGCACTTTGGTATACTTTACTTTTTCGTACACTGTGCCTTCATCATCTTATTTTGTGACACGTGATCTTAAAACATCGCCTGCGATCTGATGTTTAATGATGTTTGGTAAGGATATCCAATGCATGCATATAGCCGTGATTTTATGCATACTCAAAAACAAATACATGTACATGCGGGAAAATAACGCCTCAGTTCCATTGGCTGCTGCTGCGCGCATGTGCTTGAAACAGCAGCGGCAATTACTATTGAATTATGACGATAGCTCGCCGTTTGTATTTTTTCGTGCATGCATGACATCATGTTTTCGTGCAACTATGGGTTATTCGGTTTAGTCAATAGATTCTACCAATTTCTTTCATTAACGTCACGTTGCATTTTCAAAGCAAGCGTCCCAATGACAAGATTCTTGCTTTCAGAACCGTCGTAGATATATAAGAACATCATGCCTTTACTCTCATTTGACCATGTTTAGTTCATGTTGCTTACATGTATCTTGACTGCATCACAATTAAAGCTGACAAAAATAAACCAGGGAGCAGTAATTCAATGGCGTCGACATTGGTCCGATCTAGTGGTAATGAGTGGTAGTGTCACACCTTTCTATTGGCAACTTGATCTGTACCAGTAGCTGACGCAGACTCTTATCCTGGAGGAGCTCTATTTTTTCGCAAAACTTTACAGAAATATGAAGAAAAAGCTTCACAGTCGTCATCGACAAGGGGAAAATTCTAGAAAATAATTTTATAATCATCCATTAGGATGATCCATTAGTGCAGCAGTGAAGTTGAAGTTTTTAAAGGGGCAAGCGATGGCCTCCATCGCCCCCCCCCACCCCGCGTGATTCCACTACTGGTTTGGACCGAGTAGCTGATTAGCTATAGAATGGGCCTCTGCAGCTGTGAATGCCGCTATGCGTCCCACCACTCCTCGACTCAAACGATGTCAAATTGTGACGAATGCGACTCAGGGGACTGAAAACAAGAGGACTCGTCGAGAGACTTCACTTCTAACCGCAATGCGTGTTCGGCGGATGAAGAGACTGAGATTAACACCATGTTCACAGTCAGAAGAAGTCGTTGTATGAATTCTCTTGTAGTGCTTTATGCTGCACTTCGCATGTAGAAAAGTATGTAGGCCTGCCCGTATGTGTGGTAGACCAGGCAATTTCAGCGCTTCGATTGCTTTGCACCCGAAGTCTGTTGTCGGATTTTAGGCTCGAGCAGCAGTGTTGCTCGAGGTTCTAAGGACATATTTTGGCTAAACTCATGTTTTTTGCAAGGCTCTGTTTGGAATAAAATATTGATTGATTGATTGATTGAAGCTATTGTGAGTCCGAAATGAATGTTCAAGATGAGCTGGTGGTGGTGACGACCCCATCCGGTCCCGTGATTGTCGGGCCCGGATTCCCCCCGTCCAGCCTCAGGGATCAGCCAGCCGCAGTTCCCAGGTTGCCAGCAGAGCCTCACGCAAGATACGCTCTATCTTGTTGCCGATCAAGCAGCACACAATGTCCAATAGCCGTGTTAATTGAGCTCGTCTGGTCACCTTGAACATTAACGTACATGTGGCGGGGGTGGAGTGAACAGGGCGGCGGCCCCCGACCCTGGGTCTGAATACCTTGCACCGATCTGAACTGATGAACCAGAATGAATTGATGGGACTATCACCGCAATGTGCCTATTCTTGCTGCTCTGGATGCAGCCAGGACTGGCACATTGTGATGATAGTTATCATTATATAATGTTATACTATACTGGCATAAACTAGACTTTAGGCCTACACTTTGAATATCGTATTCAGCTTGTTTCGTTTACCTACCTTGAAGAAAATTCCCAGATTTTTGACAGCAACAGTTTGCAGCAACCGCTCAAGTTCATTGTTTCACTCGTTGTCGTCAAAGAATTACGCATCTAGTCGTTTGCTTTTTCGCTGATGCTCTAGAAATGCGCGCTTAGTATTTTATGACGATGGAAGCGGTTCGCTAATGCAGGAAGTGCCGAGGCGTCCGAGCACTGGCTGAGCCAATTAATGAACGCTGCTATGAGAACCTCGAACACATATTGAGTGCAACAGCATGTTCACAGCGAACCCACTGCACACGGCATGCCTTACTCTGCCGATTTGTTCAACGCACAGGAAAGCAAAAAGTCAGAAAGAAGAAGTTAGAAATCAAGCGAGTTAGAAAAAAGAGAATAAAGTTATGAGAAGAGATGAAAAACGAAAGCAATTAAAAGTGTACAAGAATTCAAATATATCCGACATGTACATCTTTCTATAGTGTGCTGCCACGTGGCAGGCCCCTGGCATCCAACTTTTCCGCTTCGACCTTTCCTCGGCCCTTCTCTTCGGGACTCCAAACGTTTCCTTCCCAATCATCTCGTCTATCATTTCTTTTCGCTAACTTCCTGGCCCCCTCTTTAGTTTCATTCTTCCTTCCATGATGATTTTCATTAGTCTCTCCCTTCTTGGTTTTGGTTTCTCCCACTCTTCTTAGTAGTAACAGAAGTAGCGAAAATTTATTACACACCCGCTTCCCAAGAAACACGGATTCGGTGGCTGGCGAAAAGTTGATGACACAATACACTAGTACAAACCCTATATGATTTTTCATGTACGGCGTATAATCTAGGCTTTGATTTTTTATTCTTTTGCAAAAATGAGTATTTTTTGCATCATCTTGCACTGTCTTGGTTATAATTTGACGTGCTATTATAGAATTTTCTAGTTTGCTTCTGTCTTATGCCATGCTTTTTTTTCTCGGCTATATTTAGTTTTTTTTTTTGTGTAACATACAATTACGCCGGTAAATTGTGCAACAAAAAGGGCAGTCTAGTAGCCGTGGACACCTGTCTACGGTTGCCTCAGGGAACTCGGTTCCCTCTCAGCCTGCCTTTATTGCTTCATGTATAAAGTCAACTATTGTTCGTCTGATATTGCTTTACTGTTTGCGAGGCAATAAAGATGATGGAAACAAATAGTCAATGCATAGAAACCATCGAAACAAAAACTTTACAGCGCTTTATCAAATAGAAATCGTTTCAGTGCGTTCTTGAAGGACTCCAGCGAGTCTAGTTCACGCAATGCTTGTGGCAAACTGTTCCACACGGTCGGGGCGGTGTTGCTAAAGGCGCTTTCAGCGAGCTTCGTCCTAGTAAAGGGCACGGCCAGACGCATTTTGTCCACTGCAGACCGCAAGGATCGAGTGGGTACATATTGGAACCTTCGTTTATTTTCTTCTCTGTCCAGCTAATTTTTTCCATTCTTCTCCACGTCCACATTTCAAACGCTTCTGTTCTTCTGATGTCCTTCTTGCTTAATAACCAAGTCTCTGCACAGTAAAGCGCAACTGTCCAAACGATTGCTTTTACAATCGTCTTGTGAAAACAAACCTGATGATATAAGATAATGAGTATAAGAGAACCCAATTGTTTCATATGATCAATTTGTAACATGCATGTACGTGCACACGTACGCGGATTCAACGCGGATTCATTTAAAACCAGATCAACAAATAATCGATCGGAAGTATTCACTAGTCACAAGCCCAAGGTTAATTTTAATTCCCAAAATGTCGGA
>JAQIWG010005212.1:0-14836 GCA_034695025.1 Chamaedrilus cognettii | reverse complement strand
GCGGAAGGTGCCAGCAGAGTCGCTCCTCGTGTCCCAATGCCACCCCATCTCACAGGCAGCGATGCTTGCTGCCATCTTTCATCGTTGAGGTCAATGTTTAATGACTTTGAGAGAGTCGTTCGAAGTATATTGTCATAGTTTGTTACATTATGAACTTTGCTTATACAAATAGTACAGTCAATGTATTCGTTAGACTCTAATAGATAAATCGTTGTAGGATAGGCTTTATTGTAGTTTAGCTTTCATTTCCTGACTGGCGAGAGCTTTTACTCCAAGTCAACTTTATCCAAAGTGCTGTCTTGTCTGGCATGCCATAGGTTGCTGGGCATGCCATAGGTTTTTAAAAGTAATTCAATAACAAATTTAGTGACGATTGAATTAGATCTAAATTCGCGTTGAAAAATGCCAAACTGATATCTGAAATGTCTCAATAATTAACTAATTTAACAAAAGACTTTATTAACCTTTTTTTTTTATAAATTATCACTTTTTAGGAGAAGCTCTAAACGAATATTGGCTGTCTTTTTTTCTGCTGTTAGTCCGCATTTGATGTATCGAAACCGAAAGTACGTTTTTATTAGCCTTTTTATTAGCCTTTTTATTAGCCTTTTATTAGTTCTTATTAACCATTAGTAAGTTTTTATTAGGTTGTCAAATTAATATTCGCAAGTTGTAAAGTTGCGAAAGTAGGAGGTAGCTGTGGGGAGCTGGAGACAGACATGTCGTCTAATTAAATACACCCCCTGCTTTACCTTGGCGTTGCTTTAGACGCTAAATTGAACCGGTTTTTGTGATAATCGTTTGTATTAACGTTAAGGGCGCTATATACCGGTGAGCAGCCAGGTACCCCTTACTGTCAGTCACTGAGATCTGACAGGAAGGAGGTCGAGCCTGTGAAAACAGGCCGGCACACCGCGACAGCAGCAAGTTCATGTCCGCATAAAGAAACTGCTCCGGTACGACGCAGCAGACATCGCTGCCTACGGCTCATCGACCCTAGAGAAGAATAGACGACGAGGTTAGTTTGTAGGCCTAATATAAAGTCTGATCGAGTTGACCTTTTGGTAGACGAATTCTAAAATTTTAGTCATAATTAATATTCCTAATTAATATTCCTATCTAATGCATTACTTAGTTACTAACGACGACGTTGTTCTTGAATTGAATTTGACATTACATTCTAAACGTAAAAAAAAATTCAAACCCAGTTAAAATTACATTCCAACGATACCATGGGCCAATGCGAAACACGCACGTATGACGTTTTATTAATTATAAATGCATGCGAAAATATTGCATCTGCAATGGTCTTTTTCGATCCTAATCCTAATTGTGTGATTGTTTAACTGTAAATATTATACTGTATGCTTTCTAAATGTTGATGGTAATCTATAGGCTATTGCAAATGAACTAGCAGTGCCACACCGTTACGACTGTAGATCTAATTTCTGCATTGCCCTCGCAGCGTGACCAATAATGGGCAGCGTCTGTTCGCGCCCCGGTGACATTCCGCGGGCGTTTTGGAGTTTCTACCGGGGGCGCATATCGCCGTGCCTGTCGGAGGGGCGGTGCAGACGCTCGCTGCAGTGTTGCGTCGTATTTGTGTTCATGCCATGCCTCTGCGGATACTTCTGCTACAAACTCTGCATCGGCGCGCACACTGCCATCACCGGGGTATGACCGGTGCTTGCACTATCTTTTTTGTTTTTTGAAGTAGTTTGTATTTTGGGAGTTACGGATCGTGTGTGGTAAAGTTCTGGTGATAAGACTGTTAAAGTTTGATTCTGTGTGGAGGGCCGCGCACAGACTGTTTCCCCTTTTTTACTCACCCTTTGTGACTCGCCTGGGGAGCTCTGGACTGCGAGACAATTCTTTTTTCTTCGGCTTGCAAGGGGTAGATATTTTTTCTTGGAAGGGCAGCCCCTTCGGCGTGTAAAGTCTTGCTGCAGTTGACATTAGATTTTGTTAACGCAACAGGCTGTTATAGTAGGCTGTAATATCACCACTTTACTAAATTTTAGAAACTGTTAAAAAGGCTTCGATGCTGAATAGAGTAACTAACCGCCTTTTTTTTTCTCTAATCTGTCAATGTTCGTGTTTTCACACAGGTTTAGTTGTTTGCGCCCTGATGAGGACTGCTGGAGCTGAGTTTTTACAGCCGGTTGCCCTTCCTGATGCCAACCAAATAAATCATGATCTGGCAACGGGGTTAGCTGCTAGCGACACTTGTGTGTTTAGCAGCATTGCTAAAGGGCCTGTGACGCATGATTTTATAGTTGCTGGCGCGGGGACTCGAACCCAGGTCTCTGGATTCCCAGTCGATTGCCTTAACCACTACACCACAGCGCCTCACTTGGTGTGTGATTCTTGGCTAATGTGATTCATAGACACTAAGATTTTCTGTGCAGTCAGAGGTTTCACAAGTTGTTTGCTAGGCGTAATGTAGCTTAGATGTAATTTTAAGAAAAACTGTAAATGTACTGTATAAGGTTTTTGTATCGCAGCAGCAAAGGAATCGCAAGCAAGTCAATGTAAGATATATTAATTGGTCACAAATGAGCATTTTAACCATTGATCGTACAGTTTTGCTGGCAAGATTAATTTCAGGCTATTCTGCACGAAGTTTGCAAATCATTCTAGTATTACCTAAATGTCTTATTTTATTTTATTCAACCTCTCTCACTCTCCCAACCTTGTGTCGCATTTTATACGGTAAGCCTTTATGTACGGCTCCAGTACGCATCTTTGTAGAATTTAATTAGGGTATTTTTTTGTAATACTTTTGGCAATTGACAATGGAAGTTAGTGGTTGAAATTCTTTTAAAAATATTTTTTACAAAATGGTTTCTTTCAAATGATTTGTAACCTGTATGCAGATGATTTAGTCAAGTTTATTACCAAACCAAACTTGCTTTTAGTTTAAATATGGGAACATTTTTAATATTTCACAAGCTGCTCAAGTGTATGTATTAAGTAAACACAATTATGTTAATAAATCTTTAAAATTTGCTTTTTATTATATACTATGCTGCTTAGAATGAATTGTGATTGTCTGAATTTTAATGGCCTTTATATTTTTTATTATTTGGTTTGCTATTCAGTCAGTGTCGGATGAAGAGGTTAGACACACTTCTAAATTTGTATGCAATGTTGATTTTGATATTTCCGCTTGTAGTTTCCTGCAGGCTTCTTTTAAAGGCCACTGTTAGTGCCTCTTTCAAACATGCATATTTTGACTGCAATTTTGCATGCAATTTACCATTGTCGTGACAACGATTTCCATAACTGAGTTTCATGCACGGCTTGTTCCTTAACTGGATTGCATGCACGGCTTGCATGAAACCCAGTTAAGGACATTTCACATTGTAATTTTCTTAACATGGTTGCATGTAAAATTGAATGTAAAATTGCATGAAAAAAATATGCATCGAGGAAAGGAGGCCTTAGGTGTGTGTGTGAATTCAAAGTTATTACAGCTGATGTGATGAACTTTACGTTAGATTTGGCCTTAGTTTTAAAAGCTACTTTTTCTTCAAATTCATGTCCTATTCCCATTCTCCAATGAATGATAACGTTAATTAAGTGAATTTATTTTCTTGTGTATACCGTACTTTGTTTCTTACTATTTCCTTTTGCCTTTTATTTTTTGCAAGCTGTAATAAATTGATTTTTTAGCGTGCTAGTTCTGTAAATGACGGGACTTTGACCTGCAATATTGCATCAGCTCTGCATGACTTTTAATTTTGAGCGAATAACATCGTCCTGCGGATAAAAACAATAAAATAAAAATCTGGAACCCAGAGCATATTGGACTTGTCAAAAAAAAATTTTTTTTTTTGTAATACTGTTAAGCATGAATTCTTGACTGCGTGTTATGTTAGTATTTTTGCTTCTGGGAAATTTTGCTGCACTTAATTGCAAAAACGTGATCGCGTTTTTGTTAAAAAAAAATTTTTTTTTTTTTTTTATATTTAGCATTTTCTCTGATATCTTGCATTAAATCGCGTATTTGATCACGCATCGCATATTTCTGTATCAAATTTAATGACACTCATTGGTTTGATAAAACTTTGTAAGCGAACAGTCGAAGACGTAGCTTGACTTTGGACTGAAAGCAGCTTGAAAAAGTTTTTTCAATCATTTGTGTACTAAATTCCATCAGTTAAATTTTATACTTAAAAATAATCCGAATTTTATTGCATCGGTATTGAATGGTGTTGCTAAGTTGTCGCCGTTTCTCAAAAAGATTTTGTCGCATTTTTTTCGTGTTAAATTGCATTCTAAAACAAATTTTTACGCATTTTCTAAGGTCCTTAAATATGTCCACTGTTTGTCGTCCAGCGGGCCGGGCTGACAGATGGGTGCGAACCCACGGACAAGTCTCTAGCTGACCCCTGTCGCATTGACTCGGAGTGCGAATGCTCCGAGACGAGCGCGGCACTAGGCTACTCTCAAGATGGCGATGGCGCACGCCATGAGGTGAGTGGAGTTTGGATCTGACGAATCAGATCTAGGGAAGCGCGGGGCATTGTGGGTCACTGTTAAGATTCTAAAGCAAAATTTGTCGATTCTATTTGTGTTTTTGGCTGAACTTAAATATGTTAATAGTGTATTGCATCACTTGGAAACTAAGGGGTCTACTGTGATTCCTTTGCTGTATTTTGTTCTGAGATTTTTTACACATTAAGGTGACCTATGACGTTCTTTTACGCTATATGAACTGCTCTAAAGGATATGATTGAAAAGCTACTTTTTCTTCAAATTCATGTCCTATTCCCATTCTCCAATGAATGATGACGTTAATTAAGTGAATTTATTTTCTTGTGTATACCGTACTTTCTTTCTTATTATTTCCTTTTGCCTTATATTCACGTTAGCTTTATGTGCAGATGATTTGAGATAATGTGAACCATTGTAAGTGTTTTTTTTCTGAGCGTAATATTTTTTTTATTAATATGAAATCCTAATAAACATGATTAGTACCACATATTTGACTAAATCTATAAAACTTTACTTCAAATTCTGACATTAGTGGTGAATGTATGAGATTTGTAAGCAATTCTAACTTGGTACAAAATGGCCCTCTCTCTATATTGGGAAACTTTCAAGGATGGTGTATGCTAACAAAGACTATTACAGTCCGGTTCTGTACTTCGGAGTCAAGCAAAGAACCGCTTCCTCTTCTCTTTCGTCGCCTTTTATGACTCGCCCGAGGAGCTCTGGGCTGCAAACTTTTTATCTTTTCGCCCCAGTCTGGAAGGAGTGAAGAGGGCCTTTATGTATGTCTTCCCACTCCTCTCCCTTGGTCGTGCAGCGATAGTGTAGTTATCCTAATTCCGGCGTTTCCTAATTGGACGGCCATCCATTGCAGCCCAGAGCTCCCCGGGCTTTTCGTAAAAGGCGACTAAAGAAAAGGGGGAGCGGTTCTGTGCCGGCTCTCTTGCACAGACCCGGACTGTATATAGCCCTTGTGTGCTACACACGGTCCCTAAACCACAAAAAACAAGACAAAGCTTTAAGTGCACGATGTACTGACACCGATCTCTTTGTGACAGACTGTGAGCAAGCTTGGGAAGAGAGTGCCGGAGCAGCGAGGAGAAAGTGGAGAGAGCGGAGCAAAGTTGGAAAGTGGAGAGAGTGGAGCAAAGAACAAGATGAACAAGCGACAACAGAAGGAGTGGGACGCGAAGCACAAGAACTATCTCTTCTACATGAACCGCATTCCGTCCATGCCTGACGGTACGCTCAGTCCTCGTTGTTCTTCTTCTTTCGGGTTTCCATCAGTTCATGAATTGGAGAAATTTAAACAATTGTTCTATGAGAAAATAGTTCTCACATACTAGTGGTTGCGTTATGGGCTACGTTTTAATTATGCTGAGTCATGTTGATGTGCAAAGTGCAAAGCAGATGTTTAGGCCGGGCACTGCTTCCAGTGAGCGCGGCCATGAACGTCTAGAATTAGCTCTATTTTGATGCGTGACGTCACATGCAAGCCTCTCATTGACTGTTGCCCATGGTGAAGGAGGTTCCTTGGTGTAGCACATAGTGATGGAGGATGGGAGCTTGGTAGAAACAGTCGAGGCAAAACATTATATATATTGAGCTGATTCACAGAATTTTAATTTTTGCTGGACAACTGTGAAATGTGATGGAATGATGTTGATGATGCTGCTGAACAGGTGATCACATCGAGAGAATTCACAGTCACTGGGCAACAGACTACCACAAGCTTGAGCGACACCACGGCTTCATACAGTGGTTAGTGCTCACTTTAATATTTAGCCATTTAACCCCTAGTTGAATATTTTAGTTAAAATGCATTTAGCAGCTTTGAGACTTGTGAGACTTTGGGACTTCGAGACTGAGACTTTGCATCCCTGGGTCATTTCTAGAAGGCATTTTGAGCGAGTTGCTTATATAGTTAAGGAATACAAGGTTTGTGAAAAAAAGGTGTTTGAAGTGTACAAGATTTAACCCCTAGTCGGATATTCTGGTTTAAATGCATTTGCAAGATGGCGCTATTTTGAAGCGTTTTTCACCTTTTTCTTCACTATAATGCAGCAAAACCAATGAGGTATTAAATTAGTTATTTAATTGCCCGATGTCATCATATCCTTAATTGACTAAGTGTCAGCTTAATCGCTTTCTAGGCGTGTGTTTGTGGCTGCAAGCGTCCAACCAGTGCATGCGTGAAAAAACGTACGAGAAGAACGGAACTGATGATGGTTTAATATATTGTATAAATTTGTATAAATTTTTGGCTAAATAGCGTGTTTGAAATTTTAAGTAAATTTTAAGTTGTTCTGCAATGGCCACGGCTTAAATGCGTGTTGGTCAAAATTATTTTAAATGTTATTGCTTTAGTATTGATATAAAATGCGTTTATGCTTTCCTGCAGGCTTGCAGAATTATGTTCCATTATATTGCACACTATAATATATGTATGTATATATTGTAGGTATCATATTGTACAGTTACAAAAAAAATTTTTTTTTTTTCTTTTGTTAGTTCTAAGATATTGGTGACTAGATTCACACATCTCTAATTACTTACAAACCATGATTTAAATTTATTCTTAGATATTTATGGTCATTGGCCCGATCAAGTGGAGTAACTTGATTCATTGTCCATTTTGCATGCTCAGGCTGTTTCCGCTGCGAGAACCGGGGGTCAACTGTGATGCGGCAACTCTCACCGATGAAGAAATCGTCGTGCGTTAAGTTAACCGCTTACTAAATTGATCATTACAGTCTTCTATTTGAGTCAGAATTTTCATATTTAAAGCATTATCAATGTTTCGATATTGTATTTTGTTTAATTTTGGTTTAAATTTGGTACGTTGTCAATGAAAGGGCTTAATGTGAAATCATCTATGTGCTGAAGTGGCAAACTGTGTTAAGTTAAGCTCATTGAATGATCAAATGTCCAGATAAACTTAACCATATCATTGCGGACGGACAGACTTAATGAAATCAATCAAGCTCTGTAAGTGTACTGCGATACGTAATTATCACTTAATTCTCATCCTCTTTAATTTCATTTGACCTACACTAGATGATTGCAAGCAAGGAGGAAGCTATGCGAAGGATGGCGACATCATTCCGGCTTATGCTCGGCTTCTACGGCATGGAGCTTGTCGAGGACCTAAACCAACCGGAGGGGTGGAGGGTGGAGCGCGCCGACAACTGGGTCGAGCGATACCGAAACTTAAACAGGTCAGGCTTCTTTGTTATTACTCACACTATGCCTACAGCATAACAGGGAGTAACCTTTCAGTAGGCTAGGCATACAGTGATGTTCTGTCCGTGCGTGCGTGCATGCGTCCGTCCGTCCGTGCAGATTTCTGCCATGTTTTATAACGATGACGTCAGCCTATATATGCCTGTACTAGCGAGGGCTATTATAGAACTGAATGCATGGTCTGTACTGCATAATGTAAGGCATAGGCCTGCAAGTTGATCAGAACTATTGAAACAGGCCTGTGCTGAACAATGGGCTGTATTTAAATTAGCGTTCGTTTTAATGTCCAGTATGACACAATGCCACAAGAACATTGAGTCTAAGCGCAACATACTGTAACAATGCAACAAGTAAAGCTTGTCACACAGGCCGCGCACTAGGCTGCAATGGAATTATGGAAGAAAGTACTATAATCAAATGATAGAACTCTAGTAAAAAGTTTCACTCTCGGAATTCACAAAAAAATTCCAATATTCTGGGTTTTTATTGTCGCTTTTTCACTAGACCATATCTAGTACATGTAGCTTGCAACCATTGCTTGCAGCATTGACTGCCATTTCCTTTGCATTTAATGGAAATAAAATCTGAAAATGATTAGTGGCTAGTAAAAAACTTCTGCGCTGGGACGCGCATAAAAATCCTAAGATTCTGGGTGGTTACTGCCCCTTTTTCACTAGATCATATCTCGTGGCTTGTAACATACACTGCCGTTTCTTTTGCACTTAGTGGATATATAGTATGAAAGATGATGAAATGCTAGTAAGAAAGTTTCACTTTTGGATCGTATATAAAAATCCTAAGATTCTAGTTTATTATTGCCACTTTTTCACTAGTCCTATCTAGTCGCTTGCAGCAGCATAGAGTTCCATACTCTGCCATTTCTTTTGCATTTATGGAAATAAAATCTGAAAATGATCAATGGCTAGTAAAAAATGTCGCTCTGGGAGATGCATAAAAAAATCCCAAGATTCTGGGTTTTTACTGCCCCTTTTCACTAGGCTCTATCTAGTAGCTTGCAGCATAGACTGCCATTTCCTTTGCATTTAATGAAATTTTTTATGAAAGTAATCAAATGCTAGTAAAGAGGCTCGCTCTTGAGGCACGCCTAAAAATCCAAAGTTTCTGGGTTTTTATTGCCGCTTTTTCACTAGATCATATCTCGTAGGTTGTAACATACATTGCCATTTCTCTTGCAGTTAAGGGATATAAAGTAGGAATAGTGACGAAATCCTAGTAAGAAACTTTCACTCTTGGGGCGCACAAAAATCCCAAGGTTCTGGCTGTTTATTACCACTTTTTCAATACATCCCTATCCAGTCGCTTACAGCATTGACTACCATTCCTTTCGCATTTAATGGAAATAAAAGACGAAAATTATAAAAGGCTAGTAAAAAACTTTCACTCTTGAGACGCGCATAATATCCCAAGATTCTGGGTCTTTATTGCCGCGTGGGGGGGGGGGGGGCGTCCTTGCAAATAATTTCAGTCAGAAGATCAATCAGTGTTGGTTTTGATTAAAAGCCCAGGCCAACTCGTGTCACTATTAGCAGAAAGCGCATTCATACAATATATATTTATACAATTTGTTATACAGTGTACACAATATGAACACGCGTTTCATAGTGTGAGTTTCCACCGATATTTCGGATTTTTTGTTTTAACTATAATTATGCTTTTTAAAATTATTTTACAATTAAGCTTTTTTTCATGCAAAACTTATTGATTAATTTAAGGGATGATCAAATATATAATGAAAGGAAAGCGAATTTTGCGTGGTTTTGAAGCACTGAACCAGACTGAATATTGTTACTATTTCCAAGATTAATTTCCAAGTACTATCACCACTTCCATGGTCATTTCTTTCACAGCTTTTTTTGTGAATCCTTTACTTTTCATTGACTTTTCTTTCAATGTATGTGCTTTTTGATCAAATTTTCTTGAGAATTTGTTAATCTCATAAATTTCTTAAATTTTCTTGCAAGTCGTTCATGTTCAATTTATAATTGTCTTGCAATTTGCTCACTTTAAAATTCTGTCAACTTTTCTTGCCATTCGTTCACTGTTTTGTTCCTTCTGTCAGGAACTCACACAACAACCTGCGCATCTCTCGTATACTCAAGTGTCTCGAGATCTTTGGTCAGTCTCATCTCTCGCGACCGTGGCTCCGCTTTCTCTCCCAGGAGATCCTGGCCCGCGAGCAGCTCCCGAGCTGCTTCCACAGCTGTCGCGACTACTGGATCAAGATACTTCCCGATGAGGAGCAGCAGGAACTGCTCGAAACGATCGAAAGACTATGGATTACGTGTGGTAACGGCAACGAAACCAATATCGTTTGCGACGTAGGTGACGTTGACCATGGTGCTGGTGACATGGGACGTAACGTTGATAACAAGGAGCGTGGCGAAGGTGATATGAAGCGTAGCGATGGTGACCTGGAGCATAACGTTGGTGACACGGAGCCTGGAGATGATGATACGCTGAATGCGGCGAAGATGCACGGTACATCTGCTGTGATGCTTGGTGATGAGAAGATGCGAACGGATATGAAAATGGAATCTGAAGAGAACACCGATGTAGAAAAAAAACAGCCACAGAGCGTCGTTGTTGATGAAACTGGCAATGAGAACGAGAAAGAAGCAGATAAGGTGAACATGGAAGTAGAATCCATATCGACTGCTCTTAGTGAAAGGCTGTCATCTGAACCTGTTAGTTTATTGAATGTCGAAACGATTCCTTGCAGAGGTGGTGAAGATTCGAATGAAGACGTGGTTGAAGCTTCGATGAACGTACAGGGAATAATGGCCGATGATGTGCAATTAAACATTGAAGATGTTATAACGGAGGTGCACGACTTGAGTGGTACTCAAGTCGATAGGCAGGCTGAAAAAGAATTGAGTTCGGAAGATGCCTTCACACAGATGCAGTCAGATTCGACGCTGGGGTCGGAAAGTGCAGAAATTGCATTTGTCCATCCTAGTGATGAGACTTCTGTAATGCTCAAAGGTGATCAGGGTCTTGGTGATCAAAATGTAGAAGGTCAGATGTCTGAAAAATTTGAGAATCTCCTGAAAAGCAATTCTACTAAAGCTTTAAAACTGGATCAAGAGCCTAAAGTGTTGGAAACCGGTGCTGGTGATTCGCGCAATTCAGCAAATGTTGATCTGGAAGTGCTATCCCAGATGGAGCGGGTGGATAGAATTAGCACTGAACAGCTGGATGAGGATGAGAAAATACAGTCAGAGAGGACCACATCAATCGCTGACCAAGCAGAGCTGTGTGAGGAACCATTAACAGAAACTAAACAAGAACTGGGACAAGTGGCTGACGATTCAGCAAGGATGTCAGAACCAGTGGCAGAAAGTCCATCGGAGACCAGCGATAGCGAATTACATCACGAGAAACGAACGAATGCAAATGGCGTCACTTTGCAGCTCAAGGATATTGAGCTCGCTGGTGATGAAGACAGCTTTGTCGAACGTGACAAACATGAGGAAACCAATGAACAAGAATCGCACTGTGAGGCGACTGTGAGCCAACTAGGAGAACACGACCTATCGCATTCTGCGGCGAATATTGAGAAAGGCTCCTTAGATGAACCTGCAACGACGCTTGAAACAAGCCGTGTTACTGGCGATGGGGAAGCGAGTCAAGCTACAGCTACAAGTGAAGAACATGTTGATGACGAACCAGACGAGCCCGTCACACATCAAGAGGTCGATGTGATGCTCATAGGTGGTAAAACGAATGAAAGACCGGTCGGTCATGAGTCAGGGAAACATGACTCGAACGCTGAGGAAGGATTGCAGCAATCCCCTGCGGTGGCGACGAGTACAGATGCCGAGCCTTTGGCAACAAAGAACATGTTTGAGTAAGCAAATTCCAAACAGTCCGATGGTCATGACCTTAGACTTGTTTAGCTGTGAAACCAAGCGTTGAAGTAAAGATTTCCAATTCCTTCAAAATTCTGTTTTTCACTTAATCTTTTTCCTCTTAATCGCCACCACCTAGCAATACTATATTGAATGTACATAAATGGAAAAACCTTAAAAATGTAAAAAAGACATTTACTCACTTGCAAGTATAATTTTTTGATTGGCATTTCGATTTCAAATTCCTTCAAAATTCTGTTTTTCACTTAGTCTTTTTCCTCTTAATCGCCACCACCTAGCAATACTATATTGAATGTACATAAATGGAAAAACCTTAAAAATGTAAAAAAAACATATTTACTCACTTGCAAGTATAATTTTTTGATTGGCATTGCCTAGCTAAAGATCCACATCTTAAATTTTAGGTAAACGAATGCTAGTAATGCAGTATGTTTTCTTCTAACTGCCGGATTCGAGACCGGCGCCTAAACTACTGTACGTAGTTTATATTAATTTGACGGTGTAGCTGTAGTCTGCTTTGATTTTCAAGCTTACTTAAATAAATCTAAATTTCAGTTACGACAATGAAAGTGATCTTTCAAATCGAGCAACTGCATTTTTGAATTAGAAGTGCAATTATTTATATGCGTTAAGCTGGGGCTGAGATATACATACATAAGTCAATTAGGCTGCTTCAGGGTAATAGTTATGGCAATTTTAGACTATATTATTATTATAGTGCTCCTGTAAGGAATTTAGAACATTTTTTGACACGAATATTGAAGTTTTGTTTTTGCATTTTGTACGTTGTAGTACTGTTTATAGCTGTCATTGACTGCAATATCATTATATGCTAGTATTACAGTTTTAAGGCCTTTTCATTTTCATTTAGAATTTTTTTATTTTTGAGTTATTTGAATTGCTATTCAGCTTTGGGGTTTCAGGGTTTCTATAAAAATCCTTTATGAAGAACACAATATATTGCGTTACAACTTACAATGGAAGCCCGGGAGGGTTCTTTTCAGCAATTTTTGAAATTTATTTTTGTGAGATTATATTTTAGTTAAATCATTTTAAGTATTACAGTTTCTTTGTGCTCGATTTTGAATAATAAACGGTTATAGTGTGCACGATGCTATTATAGTTTAGCGGCCATCCATAACGTACGTCAGGCATCGGGGGGGGGGTCGACAAAGTATGACAATTCTGTGACTTGGGGGGGGGTTATTGGCATGCAGCATGACGTCACGCTACATTTTGCTGGTAGAGACCTATAACTGTCGCAAACAAAAAAAAAAGATTTTAAGCTGAGACAAAAAATCGGGGGGGTGGCAGCCGATAGCGTGACATACTTTTTTGGGGGGGGGGCTCAAGATTGTGAGACAATGTGTGACAAGGGAGGGTGGGACAAAAATGGCCTTAACAGCGTGACATACTTTATGGATGACCCCTTACTCATAATGAAACTTTATACTGCGACTGATATAGCCATTAGTCACTCATTACCACTTTTGCTATGTAGACAGTTAGTTTGCATTTTTTGGTCTTTCATGACACACCCTAATTATCTCAGACATAATCCTTTTTGACGTGAATAATGTTTTTTACTGTATTAGTTTCTTTACAGTGCGAGTCTATCAAAAGAATTTGAGATGATTATTATTGATTTATTTTTTTTATCCAAGCTGATTAAGTTGGTTTATATTTAGTTGTCATGCATAATTAAGTCGGTGAGCAAATCGTTGAATATATTACTCAATTTACGGCCTCAATGAACGCTACTGTAAAACATGAAATTTTTGGTGCATGTCATTTTCAAAAATTTCGCGAATCGGAAAGACTCCCGAAAATTACATGCAGCAAATATAAAGCTGTAGCAGCTATAAATAATGGGAAGTCCTCAAAAACGCGAAAATTAAGTGCAACTAAATTTCTGCAGCAAAAATTTCATGTTTTACCGTGATAGATTCTGGCCGACTGTAGACTGCGCAGTAGGCTTACGTATAGGCTAGTCGTCACCACAATGCAGCACAATCTTTGTTAGAAGTGTCCTATAATTTTTACGTATTTTGTTAGCATAAAACATACCAGAAATTCTAAAAGGAGAAATCTACGAAATTAATATCTAGGCGTTGATTCAACCTCTCATTCAAAATTACTACAAAAATACAGTGAAAAGCAACACTCCACTCTATAGTTGATTTGTAGGCCTATACTAGTTTTTATTTCGGCGATCATTTCGCTTTAAATTTTAAATTTTGTACTTCCGCTTCCGTCGTCTAAATTGCAAAGAAAATCAACATTGACTTTTTGGAATCGTTTCATTTCTACTATTTTCGCAGTGGCCGCTGTTCCTATCTAGCAGGTAATTCAAAGGTATAATGCACTTTTTACGTTGTCGCGATTGTATTGTTTCTAGCTTAGATTTTGTGTTTTGTGGTTAGATTTCACGGACTTAACTCTTGCGCAAGACTAATTGAACCTATTATCGCTCGCATCAAAACGCCTGACTAAAAGCGTTGCACTGGACCAAAACTATCACATTAGGCCCTTAATTTTGTTCCAATTTATTAGGTCCTATGCTGAGGTCCTTTCAACTATAGAGTGGAGTGTTGCCCTCTATCAATTTCTAATCAATGTCTTTCCTCTATAGTCGACGTTAATTAGGCCCGTCGGGCCTAATTAACTAGCTTCTTTGCCTCCTCCTTATTCGCTTGAGCAGCAGCGGTTTGTGGCGAACTCCAGCCGACCATCCCTGTCCATCGCCATCCTCAACCCCTCCACCAGGCTCTTGCCCCCCAGGTCCCTCCTTAGTTGTTCAGTCCACGTCGTCCTTAGCTTCTTTGGGCCTAATGTAATTAGGCCCGATTGAATAAAGTCCTGAGACAATTAATTTGACATTGAAATCCTATATCTTTGTTTACCTTTGTTTACCTTGTCGCCGGCCGAGGCCCCCCTCTCCCCGACCCCGCTGACGGCTCAAATGGGGAAAAAAGCGTTGCTTCTTATTTCAATTCCCTGGTTTCACTCAGGAAGCAATCTAGCTTGCCTTTGAAGGCGTTGACGCTTGTCGCCTGGACAACGCTATCAGGAAGTTGATTCCACTCATCCACAACTCTGTTTCTAAAAAAATATTTTTCTGTGTCCAACCTGAACCTTTTCTTAAACAGTTTGCATGAATTTTCTCTTGTTACACATACGT
Organism: Chamaedrilus cognettii; assembly: GCA_034695025.1. Classification (NCBI taxonomy): domain Eukaryota; kingdom Metazoa; phylum Annelida; class Clitellata; order Enchytraeida; family Enchytraeidae; genus Chamaedrilus; species Chamaedrilus cognettii. Next base: position 25 of record JAQIWG010005212.1, on the reverse strand, counting down.
TCTCACTAACTCTTCTTCTCTCAAA
>JAQIWG010005211.1:0-14838 GCA_034695025.1 Chamaedrilus cognettii | reverse complement strand
ACTACGAGGAAATGTCTTGATTTTGACATACATGTAGAAAGTTATGACAATGCGGAATTTTTATCTTTTGCACTGATTCTGGTGGCAGCTCAGTCGCAGGGGACTGGGGACCTATTAAAAGTACAGGTAGATTATTTATGATGCCAAGCATTATTTCCGACAAAGAACTTTAGGAAAAAAATCCATTAGCACCTTCACAACATTAGCATACACAGCTCGCAAGTTCCCTTGGCGAAAGAAAATACGCTTTTTGATGGCTTATATTTCATTTTCGGGGAGGGGAGGGGGGTCAGCGTTACTAACACCGGTCCTGGATTGCATACACTAATGTCGGAACAGGCAAAGCCGTAGCACAGGCCAGCAGCTAATTGATTTGTATGGTGCCTGGTGCTCAACGTTACCAGAACTCTCCCAGATTTGCGACAACTAATTTATGAATGTTAGCAAAGGCGTGGATTCCTCAGCCAGTGGAGTTATTTAGCTCATCGATCCAGACTATAGGCGATGGCTGAAACTACATCGTGCGTCAGAATATTGATCATGCTTCATAAAATATTTTTATAGTTAGGCTAAACTGTACGTACACCAGGGCTAGCCTGTCTCATGTTTACACTAATTTAAAGTCTTTTGACCAGCTCACAGCGTCATTAAATATAAGGCCTATCGACTCCGTCATCTTATGACGTTATGACGTCATAATTATATAACTGTGCCTTCGCTCATAGACAAGTCATTGGTGATGGCAAATGACGTAATCTAACTTCTATGCGCATTATATAGCCTTGCGATGTAAGTCGGCGAACTCATCAAAAAAGTTGGGGTCCTGCCGCAGGGATAGCCACAGACCCACAGCTTCATACGTGGTTTTACATTATTCATTAAAGCCTTGTTTAAAGGCAGGCTGGCTCGGAGGAGCGCGCTATTTCTGCCCTCGAGTGTCCGCCGCAGTGTAGAGCCTCTTTCATGCTATTTATCGACGAAAGCTTGCGGATGAATTGAGACCGCGAGACACCCTGTAGACCGCCTGCATAGAAATCTGTCGGGATAGGATACAGTCATGCATGCTAGCTAATGGTTACAGAGCGGTGAGGGGAGATTTAATGCGTGAACAGTTACAGCGAAGAGACGGGGGAAGGGAGCGGGGCGCTATGGATAGTCCCCCCCCGCCGGGCGCCACTGAGAGACTTCGCTCCGGACACCCTACATGTACATCTTCGCTACGCTACTGGAAGCTAATAGTAGCCTAGACCTAATGTAATCTCGGTGAGTGTAATCTTAGTAGGCTAAGTGAATGTAAGCTGTGGGTTAATTAAGTAAATGCAATCTGTAGGTAGCCTATAAGTGAATGTATCTGTAAGCTAAGTGATTTCAAAGTATCTATGAAATTACTTGATTCGTTTAATGCTAATTATAAAACAGGTTCTGGATTGTTTACAGTCAAAAATTTCTGCAGGATGGGAGTAAAACGCGACCAGGATCTCGTGCGACTATGGCGTAGCAGGATCGCTGCAATTATAGATGATCGTGAAACCGCTGCCATTATAGACTTGCACTACAGACTTACAGACTTACACTACCAGGCTGGGATCTAAGTGGGTCTGCCTATGTATATCTACACAGCCGCGCTCGTCATTCAACAACAACTGAATATACAAAAATGTTTCTGAACGCGAGCACTTACCTCTCATCCCTACCGCGACTCAGCGCAGCTCTCGAGCGTGACCCAGCAGCCCCCCTACTCAGCGCAGCTCTCGAGCGTGACCCAGCAACAAACACCACCCTCTATCTCTCTCCCACCACACACCTAAACGCCACAGACTGGCCCTACGCTGTCACTACGACACAGAACCCCGTGTCGCGCGTCCTGTACGACTACGCAGGGTGGTACGCTGACTACCACGGGTACGTCAGTTTGACTGTGTGCGTGCTTGGTGTGGTATGCAACGCGCTGAACGTGCTCGTGCTCACGCGGCCCTCCATGCGCTCCTCCACCAACGTCATCCTGACGGCGCTCGCAGTGGCCGACTTGCTCACTATGCTGTCCTACATCCCCTTCGCTGTCCTCTTCTACTGTCTGCACGGCATAGAGGTAGGCAGGAAATTTTGCAGATCCCCTAGGTGGGGGTTTAACCCCTCCCCCCAGTTTTGGTTAAACACCCCCCCCCCCCAACGGTTGACCCCCTAGAGGGGTGTCAAAATTAGGAGAAAACCGAGTGGCCATGCGAATTTCCCTAAAAAATTTCTAGAAAAATTTTACTTTTAGATGTTGTTGGAGGCAAATGGTGTCAAAGTGTAAGGACTCTTACGAATGATGTTAAAATGGAAAAGCACTATGTGAATGGTGTCAAAAAAGCCTAAGGGCTGGTTTCTCCAATACGGATTTAATGGTGGTTCAGGATTTATCCTATGTAAAAAGATGGGTTAGATCCTGAATCACCATTAAATAAATCCGTGTTGGAGAAACCAACCTTAAGGCTTTATGACATTGTGACCCAACTGACTAACTGCCTGCGTCAATGAAAATGATCGCGATTAGAACTTATATCACTACAAGGTGTCGCACTTTGTATTTTACTTTCCCCAGGAGAAACCAACCTTAAGGCTTTATGACATTGTGACCCAACTGACTAACTGCCTGCGTCAATGAAAATGATTGCGATTAGAACTTATATCACTACAAGGTGTCGCACGTTATATTTTATTTTCCCCAGGTGGGGTCGCCATTTATATAACGGATTTATATGACCAGCATGGAGCCGCATCACAATTTTACTGCCTGCCGGGCGTCGGTATATAAAATGAAAACAGCAAATCACAATTTTTGTTAGATAATTAGGCCTTCTGTAAGCTAAATGTAGAGCTCGAACCGGTTGTGCGATAAGTTCTCAATAAATGCAGTAGTTATTTATTGGTAGTCTGTACTTCATTATGTGTTGAATCTATCAGCAACTCCTATTGTAATCTAGCAGAAGAACTAGCACTGCCACTTCGAACTGTGTCGCTTACAGAATTACTACAAACTGTAAAGATGCTAGATTTATCGCTAATACCTTTAATGGTCAAATGGCATAATTTCTCGGGATTCTTGATTTCAAACGCGAGTAAACCGTTTGTAGTTACACGCCTCCTTGTAGATCGCACGGATTTACAGACGTTCGAAATGATGACAAATGACGCTGACCCTTGGCGCGGATTTGAACGAATAGGTAGCGGCTAACTTAAGATAGCTGTTTAGCTTCACCACTGTCCGGAAAAGAGTTTTCCATTACATTGGATAGTAATGAATTCGCTCTATAAAAATCTCTCTGAAACCAACAGCCTCGAAGGGTCTAGACTCTAGAAGTAGGTCCGCTTCGCTGAACAAAAATAATTTAAGAGGAGTTTTAAAATGCGCACATTTTTCAAACTGTAGAGAAAATTGCAACTATATTTGTGAAGTCTCTTGTCCGAAGATTTTGGCTTAAAAGCAATGAGCACAGTGCACTTGCCCCTTACTTTTATTAGTTTAGTTATCAATGGTTATGAATGCTGTTAATGGTTGGCCGATTATACAAGTTCTCCCTTTATTTCTCACGCAGCCCACCCCTCAGCGCAACAGCCTCTCCTCCGCTCGCTTCCTTCTCTTTCACGTCAACTTCTCCGTCACCACCCACACCGCGTCCATCTGGCTCGGGGTCCTGCTCGCCGTGTGGCGCCACGCCTTCGTGCGCCGCGCGGGGTCAGGGGGAGCGCCCCTCGCCCCCTCGAGGGTCTACGCGAGCGTGGCGGGGGTGTACCTCGCGGCGCCCATCGTGCTACTGCCCAACTATCTGTCACTCTACGTCAAGGAAATAGAATGTGAGCGATGATGCTTTGAGATGATACGTGTAGCGTGTTGGTTTTTATTGGTCATTGCATATTTTAATTAATGGTTTTAGATCTCGGTTTTAGAATGTAATTTATTGTGCTCGCATTGTGACCCTCACAGACCCAATAACGTGATTGACTGTGTCTATTTCTGCTCGCATCGTTTCAATAAATTACTGATTGTGATTTTTGCAAACGCTATACCATGATGACTGCAACCACGTTGATTGCAACCGTTGCTTTATTACTGCCAAATCTCTATTGGCTGTAGCCGTTACTGTCTTTAGATCCATTATGCGACCCTATTGGCTGTTGCAGTGCTGTTTTTATAGATCCACCTTGCAACCCTATTGGCTGCAGCCTTGCTGTCCCTATATTCACCCAACGATTCTGTTTGCTGTCGCCTTGCTGTCCCTAGATTCATCATACAACCCTATTAGCTATAGCCGTGCTGTTCCTAGATCCACCCTACGCCCCGGTTGGCTGTGGCCGTTACTGTTCCTAGACCTCCCGTTGAACGCCTCGCTGTTCGAGGTCACTAATGAGCTAGCGGCCGACGCTGCGCCCTCGCGCCACCACGTGCAGACCCTCAACCTGTGGATCCACGCCCTGGCCATCAAGCTCGTCCCCTGCGCCCTCATGTGCCTTTTTGGCGCCCTCCTCGTCTGTTCCATGCGCGCGGCGCACCAGCGAAGCATGAGGCTTAGACGGGCGAGCAGGGGGGCGGGCAGGGGGGCGGGGACGGGGGCGTCAAAAGGGAGCAGCGGGGCGGCGGGCAGGATGACGGAGACAGGGGCGGGCAGGGAGGGCAGCGGGGGGGCAGGCGCAGGGTGTGGTAGGGGGGGTAGCTGGGGGGTGGGTACCGCGGTGGCGGCGGGGAAGGGGGGGAGTAGAGAGTCGAGTGCGGGGGAGGAGCGGTTTAGGGGGAAGCAGCGGGAGCACTCGCGGACCACGGTAAGGGAGAGGGGGGCGGGGGGCGGCGGGGGGGACGTTGGGATGGAAAAAGTTGAAGGCGGAGAGTTTTTGCTACCACCGAAGCTGTTTGCATTGCTAACATGTAAAATGGATCGTTGCATAACTAACTTTGATTTTTGCAGTCAGATTTATTATTTCTCCTCAATAGCGTAAGTTGGGTTGTAAACGCTTATTTTGTAGCTGAACGGAAATTTAAAATTTGAAAATTGAAGCTGAACGAAAATTTGAGAATGCAATGACATCAAGACGTGTCATTATCGTCTCGTATTATATTTTCCTTGTCCTCGCTGATCATTTGTGCAGCCAAATCTCAATTCCGATCCGTTCGTATAACAGTGATCGAAAGAGGAAATTAAAATGCATATAACAGTGATCGAAAGAGGAAATTAAAATGCATATTTCAGACTAATATCTTCATTTATGAAAGTGACGCGCACATCTAATTTAGAATCGCATCGCGCCTTCATGTTGATTTATAGACGGACGTACTATGGATATCTGTAGGCTAATCGCTAAAAGCCATTCGAATGTAAAAGCCATTGGAATGTTCGAATGTAAAAGCCATTGCCATATTAGGCGATAATTGTATTCGCATGGAGCTATGCATCACAGATGATTGTGAATGGAGCTGAAAGCCCTGGCGCTCTCTCCTTTATGACACGCTGCTCACTATTCGATTAGACGCTTCTCCATTGTCCCACGCTGTTATCCGGCACAGCGCGCTGGCTGCGCGTGATCAAATAGGCACTAACTATGATCTACGCTCATTACTCCATCATGCTACGCTAGCGAGCGTAGGTTCAGTCGTTAAAGTCTCCGCGCCAATCACCAACAGTGGGGGCTGTGCCGGTGGCGAGTTTTGAAAATGCAAGCGAATAGAGCGGTGATGCTATTAATAGATTTTAACCTAAACCTAGCCCTAAGCAGCGTACCATAACTAACAATAAGTCACCAGAAAATCGCCATAGAAGGAAGAATGGAAGGAAAGAGAGGCAAAGCAGAAAGCGAATAGGAATGATAGATGATTTGATGGGGAATGAAACGTATGGAGTGCTGAAGGGAAGGGCCGAGGAAAGGTCTGAGTGGAAGGATGGCAAAAAGTCCGTGGAAAGAGGCATCTCGCGAGGTCACGCAGCGGTTTTTGTCTTTAAGACTCTATATAGGATTCGATTGCACTTTCACACTGCGCGTGCCGGTGCGGTATGAATGCTCAAGGTCGAGGTGGCTAATGCTGATCGACGTGCGGTGAACAATGACAGCGTAACGAGAGTCGGCGCGAGTGAGGTCGCCGCAGCGTGACCAATTAGCGACTGGGCGGGAATGGCAAACAGCGGGACATCGCGGAATTGTGTCAGGCTGGGCCGTGCACTGGGAGGGGGGGAGTTTTTTGGGTTCATATCGTTCCCGCTTTGAAATGCTAAAATAAGTTCATTTTGACATTGTACATATTTTTGCGGAACGAGTTAGAATATTTTGTTAGATAATATAGTAGGTCTATGTTTGGATCTAAGTTTCGTCTGGCATTCCCCTCCCCCTCCTCCCCTTGCCACCTCGCGAAAGCTAAACGCTTTCAAAAATGAAATTTAGCGTATGGCCTTGGTGCTCTCAGAGATTTCTGTTTGATGGACTTTTGAATTTAAAATACCTTCAATTAATTTAAGGCATTTTAGAGTCTCTTTAGACTTAACTAACTAGTTTAGGCTATATCCATAGTTTCAATTTAAATATTGTAAACTAAAAGGTTGTGAATATACTTTTGATCTCCTTTTAAACTTGCGTTCAATATCGCAAACACGCGGGTTCAAATCATTTTATTATAAGTAGCTTACTAGTGAAATGTACACAGCATTACATGACATGATTGTTTTTGGCCAAATATTTCTGAGCGATACTTCATTTCATTCGAACTTGTTCTTCAAACATCTTCTGTAGAACTTTGAAAGAAAATCCTTTATCAAGACAGGAAAGCATCTCATAGACGCGTTGAAAGCAGTCCAGAGTCCAGACAGTGGCTCGACTAGTCGATGAATCCAGTAAATGACAGCTTCCGCAGTAATTGACGTAGAACTCGATCGGTTCGTGTGTTTAATCAGCTGTCCAGGTCCTGTTGCACGCGTCGAGTTGACGCTAAGCGACCGCTTGAGGACGGCGATCTGCCGTCCTCAAGCAACGGCAAATTGTTAGTCTCGTCGACCTGTGGCGTGTGGTAGGCCAGACCCCTGCGGCTACGTGTTGTATAGTATAGTGTACGACTGTACGCGTTGTGTAGTAGTCTACGTGGCGTGCCGTACTTGGCGTGTATCGACAGGAGCTGCTGCTGCAACGGCAACAAGTGAGCGATTAGAAGCCATTTAAAAACTGAACGACTGAATGGCCAAACGGCTGAGCGGGCAAGACGGCTGAACGGCTAGACGGCTGAGCGGCTGAACGACTGAATGTCTAAGCGTCTCGTGTCACGACGCATATTTGGTATGCAAATTTGAATGTAAAATTGCATGCAAAATATGCATCATGGAACGATACAATAAAATGATAAACGACGCAACGGCTGAGCGACTGAGCGGATAAAAGGCTTAAAGGCTGAACGACTGAATCATTAACGACTGAGCGATTGAATGACTAACGGCTGAACGGCTAAACGGCTCAAAGGCTGAACGACTGAATGACTATCTTAACGGCGAGCGGCTCGTGATGACAGTCGTTAATTCATCGCGTCCACGACGAGGAGGGAAGTCGTTGTCTGAATAGAACGCGGCGCGTTAAAGCAGTCTGCGATGTGTGTGTTTGTCGGAGGGGTGGGGAGGGGGAGGGGGTAAGGAGTGGGGGAGAGTTAATGTAAGAGGAAACTGTGTGTTGCGCAGTATCGGCCTACACGATGCGTGTATTTGGTCAGGGTCCTGCTGCGCCTCCTAGAGTGCGCCCTTGTGAAGAATTGATTTTATGCTGTCATTGTTCTTATTTTCTCTTTTTTCCCCTCTAACAAACAAATAAAGCGCAATGCAATGATGTGTTATTTATTAATACACTCAGCGCAAAGCAACAGAGTTAAATAAAGGAACATTTAACCCTATAACACAAGTAGAACACGGCCGCTGCTAGACATGAGCAAACTGGTAAGAAGGTAAGCTCTATACTGAAGGAGAAGCGCCTTCTCAGTCCTCAGCAGAGAGAATCTGCCCTGTTATTTGATGACTCACTTCGTGTTAACCATTATTTTGTACGAGAAGACTGCGCCGCAAGCCTAGTCAACAGCTTCTAGCTTCTTGCTTCATCTCCTTGCAATGTTCAAGATTCCCTCAGCGGAGTTTTAATTTTCAACTAAACTTCTCAGTTTAAGCGAGTTGAAATGCTAAGCTTATTTAAAATTCGTTTTTGCGCCTTTAACTGTCTAACTATCAGTTCTCCGTCAGTGAGGGTCTCATCTAGCACATGTCGTCTGTACTGTCACTTTTGTCAGTGACAATGTCAGTGTATAATGTCACATATACATTGTATATTGTATCATTACAGCGATGCGCGTTAGAGCCTACTGTCAGCGGTCTCTTCGATCCTGCGGCGCACGCAGGTTGCTCTGCGCTTGATGTGGCAGCTACATCACTGAACCCGCACTGCATATTAATCGCGCACTCAACGCCACCAAGCCAGTGATTTTCAAACTTTCTGACTTGGCGACCCATCCAAAAGTGCATACAAAGCTGGACGACCCACCTCTCCCCCAGTGATCGTAATTTTCGCAAACGACATATTCTAATATGCCTTCTCTAAAATTATACTTTGGATTGAAACAAAAAATTTCAGCATTGTGGTAGTCTTTCATAGGGGCAAGTTTGAAGACAGATACTACTAAGACGCAGAGGTACAATTTTGAACCAAAGTTTCAGCTTCGCCCGGCAGTTATAGGGTTAAGTCCACTCAATCCGGTTAAAAGTAAAAAATACAGCGATATCACGGCACTCTTTGAGATTCACCTGAAAGGCTCCTGCGACTCACTTGTGGATCGCGACCCATAGTTTTAAAATCGCTTCACCAAGCGTCAACGTAGCGCGGTGATTGACGTGGGCGTGGACGTACGTCATGTCGCGCGTTCGTTGCGTCATTGAGTATTCGACGCGGACACGTTACGCAATGGGAGGCTGGCACCAGTGACGCTACTGCTTGGGATATATCACCATAGTCTGCGTTATTATGTGTGTGAGGGGTCTGCTTTTTAGCGAAATCCTCAGATTTCTTTGAGTTTTTACGAAACAAAATGATGCATTTTATCTTTGAATTTTTTGAAAAAAATGCGATCTGTAGTGATATATTTTCGAGAAACCCAGAATCCAGGGAAAAAATATCAATATAATAAATATGAATCTAATCAATATTCCATGTAAGCGCAGTGGTAATACTGGCTGTCACCAAATGGACCGATCTGCAACTGTTGCATGCCTACATGCTTATGCGGTAATGCATTTTTTGCTCCGCTAATGGATGCGTGACATATGCATGTCATTTAATGGATAAACACGTAAGCCTACATTTGTCATATTTTCTGTTATTGGGATCATGTACATGAGTAACACGACAGTGTGCTGCACATATCCGGGCTCGTGTATTGAAAACATTTCGCTTTCCGTCTGAGACTTGTTTCACGCTCTCTCCAATATCTGCTGGGTCACCTATAGGTGGCTCCTATAAAGTATAGCAGAGCGAGTCTAATGCGCCAAAGCACAATCATGGGCGGTCAAAGTTGTTGCTGATGCTGCTACTGCTAATGCTGCTGGTGCTGATGCTGCTGATGCTGATGCTGCTGATGCTGCTGATGCTGATGCTGCTGATGCTGCTGATGCTGCTACTGCTGATGCTGCTGGTGCTGATGCTGCTGGTGCTGATGCTGCTACTGCTGATGCTGCTGGTGCTGATGCTGCTGATGCTCTAAAAAATGAAAAATGACAGTCAATAAGCGAAGAATCGTCTTGTAGCCTCGTCTTGTTTTCTTTATAAATCATGTGGTATATAATAGGCCTATTGCTACTGCTGCTGCTGCAGGCGATGCTGCTAATGGTGATCACTCTGTTCCTCCTCACGGAATTGCCTCAAGGCGTGCTCGCCCTCTGCAGCGACCTCGTGCCACAGGCGAGTCTGTTATTTATAGAACAATGTAATTGATTAATAGATCAATAAATAAACAAACTGCATTAGACTAAGGGACAGATGACTAAAGACAACAGCTCAATCGCGTGTTGTTTGAATAGTCTGAGATCCAATTTAGAACCGCCAATAAACGAGTTGAAATTAGATTCGATATTTGCTGTAATTTATGGGATCGCGTTGGATCGGGATGTCATTTTTGCTGTGTGTCTGACTATTAGAAAATCAAACAACGCTCGATTGAGCGATAAACCCTAGGGTCGAGTTGTTCAACAGACAGCTATTCGGTTTCTAAATTGTCACAGAACCGATCTCAGGATAATATGACGTCACGGTGAAATCAGATGTTGCAAATTAGATAGCCATTCGTTCAAATATTTCGATGTTTTTGGCAATAATTGCGAGTCATTCAAATGATTTGAGATCATTTAAATAACTCTCAAATGAACATCGGGCCTAAGTAAATGTCGTTGCCCGCTGTCCAGTTCTTCGAGGCCTACTACGTGCCGCTTGGTGACACGATGGACATAGTGGCCCTCGTCAACAATGGAGTCAACTTCGCGCTCTACTGCGCCATGTCGCGCCAGTTCCGCGCCACTTTCTGCGCGCTGCTCTGGGGCTCGAGGGGCTCGAGGGGCTCGAGGAGCTCGAGGGGCTCGAGGGGCGGGGCAGGGGGCGGGGGCGTCGGGGGGGCCGGGGCTTGCAGAAGGGCTGAAGAGTTGACCGCCGTGACGGCGGCGCCATCTAAGGTAGCCTATAGTTGCGTTCTTTTTCTTCTTTTTTTTATTTGCTGTTTTTTATAATCATTTATTCTATATACTTCTATTATATAGGCTATTATGCGCTAAAATTCCTCTGTATTTCTTGTTGGTTTTGCAAATTCTTATTCATTAATTTTATAACGTTTAATTTATAAGTTTATTGAAATGCCATCTAATATATTGTATCGTTGTATATGCCCACATGTGTATATAAATCTAACGTGCATTGTGCATAGAGCTAGACGCTAGCCTAGAATATAATGACTGGTATTGAATCAAAGGCTATCATCAGCTATCATTCAAATCAAACTGGCCACTGTGAGCGCCAGTGAAGACTTTAGAAGGCTCTAGAAAGGATTATCCCGTCGGTTTAGTCTCAATTCAGCGTCTCTGTCCACAAAAGGACGCCGTTCGTTGGCTGACAGATTCTCCGTGTGATGTGTGGTTGTCCCTCACGGAATGGGATTCAGTTGATTAGTTGACGCACCGTCTGTCCGTGACTGGACTCGTTGAGCGTTAATCCGTGCTGGGTTTGCACTCCGCAGTCACTAGAAGCCGACTACAGAGCCTGGGTCACGTGACACTCGGCATTTGTGCTACAGTTGAGGCGAGTTTATTTACTGTGGCCCATTTCACTGATGAGCGGCACAGGAATATCAAAGTCAGGAGTATAGTGTATGTTAAAGGTTATGATTCCGCTGTCTGTTTATCATTTCTGTTACTGTTTGAGCCAAATGCTTTCATGTATAACAGAGTCTTATCATAATGATATGACACATGTCATGGTATTTAGATTGTTGATAGTGTCCTCCACTACACATAGCGTAACGCTTGCTTTCTAAACAGTATAGAGAACGGGTTAGGCGGGGAGGGGGAGAGGAGGGAGCACAGAGCCCCCCTCCCTCCTGTAGCTAAATCACGGAGATTACGGCTCATGAGCGTCGTGGGAGTTCTTTCGCGGAAATCTTACATGTTGTTGGTTGCCGTTATGACACGGGTCAGTGCTTAGTTTGTAGTTTTTTCCGCGTTTTAACGGTAACTGTTATCTTTATGCGTCAATAGAAAACAGCGTAGGGCCTATGGACTATTGACCTTCAGTAATGTAAGCTACAAGGCAGTCACTTACGTAACTGACATAATGGTAGTGCTCGCCGAATCACAATAATATTCATAATTTCAAATATTTTTTCGCACGATTGTAACCCTATATTACATGTATAGTATACATTATGAACAGGAGTGTGTCGAACGTGCAATTCATGATTTTTGGATAATACTTTCTCTGCGCACGAGAAAGTATATTGTAGCCAATGAAATGTAAGCCTGCAGCGCTTTAGCGTTCGAAAATTACCAGTAAGCTAAAAATGATTAGATTGCCGGTAATCCATTCTTAAATTACCGCTAATCTATGGTAATCTATGGTAATCTATGGTAATCTATGGTAATCTATGATAATCTAACTACGAAAATTCCTGTCTTGTCAACTACCGAACTATTCGAAATATTAATTTAAAATTTAAAATCGTACTGGGATTCTACTTTAATAAAACTCGCCAAGTTGTTGACATGAGATGCATTTCAAATGCATATCAATGCATCTCATCCCAAAATCGACGTTTTTGATAAGGAAAAATCAGGATAAATGACCGAATCGGTAATTCATTATAGATTACCGTAATTTATAATAAATTATCGTAAATTACAGTAATATTAGTTTTAATATTACTGTAATTTACGATAATTTATTATAAATTACGGTTCAAAAATTACCCTTCGAGCGCTAGTCAGATCATTATATAGCGACAAATTTGAGAAATTTATGCGTCTGTTGGTGCTGATCAGATTATCTAGTCATTGCCCCATCGGCAGCAACAATGCTGCGCAAGATTTAATTAACCGGAACAACAACTGGCATTATTTTTTAACGCTTACTTCTCTTTATACATTGTGCGTGTCTAGGATCGTTAACCTTAGATAGGCTAATCAAGAAGATAGATGCTATCGCGGGATAATTGGAAACTTTCTTGTCGCGTGCAATCGTAAGATTTTCGTCTGTAATTATATCAGCGTTCTTGAACTGGTCTACAACTTCCGTCGGGTCTTAGTAAGCATCGCAGACAGCCATGCATGGGTCGGTTTCGACAAAGTCATGTCGATAGCGCCATATTGCGCGTACAATAAAAGAATCGCGTACAATAAATCGGCTGCAATCAGCGTACAGGAGTTGCAGGGGCGTTCCATCCGTTTCAATATTTTTCTATGTGACCATGGGCTTCTGTATTTGCTCCATAATGACAGGAATTTCTTTAAAGGTAAACATCGACAGACGGAGTGAGCTCTCTGCATGCATAGCGATAAGATGGTCCCCGACTATGTCCACAGAAGCCGAAACGGGATAAATCTAGCCTATTTTTACTATTATTATTACTATATATCTTACAATCTAAACGCTAACGCTGTAGTACCGATTTCAGCAGTAAGTTTTAGAACAGATGTGCGCAGTAGACCTATAGACTTGTAGCAAGTTAGTAACCGAGTAAAAGCTGATCGTGCTGTTGTCAATTTGAAAATGATAATGTCGAAGATATTGGAAAATTGGAAGAAATGTGCGGTTGTCAAATTTTCTTTAAATATACCCTGCGATAACTGCTCACTGCGTTTGGAACAAATTGGAGAAATGACTATTTCTCCAATGATTAGTTTGAAGCCACGTATGCTTGGCCTATAGCTGCATCCGTCATGTACGTGTCTTCATATACTTGCGCCACTGCAATAGCATAGCGGGTGGCGTTGATAAAGAGACAGACATCATCAACCTTGCCACATGAAGCCGACACCGATTGATCCGGACAACTCCGGATTTCTGATCCGACGTTGAATAAATTGCATTGCATCATTTGTCATCGACTCGACGTGCTCATGCATATTTGAGAAGCCTCAAATTGGCCGCTATTTAGAGCCGGAGTCATGGAGCACCTGACAGAAGGACGTCAATGGCTCGCGAATAATTACAGCGAGGCTACGTAATGGCGTATGCAGATAGGCGACGAAATATTCGCGCGCTGGAGTCGAGATCAATGTATATTGTGATCAATCGTTGACGCTAGCAGCAGGTAGATAGTGGGCTGTGCTAGTCGCTATTACGGACCTCGGTCTGACGTACTGACGTAATGCTGTTGCAATGACGTACGTGTGGTTACCGCGGTGACGTCATTACGATCCGAAAAATAGCTATGGAGCGTCATGATGGGAGCATAAAACATAATAGCGCATGACTTTGAATGAAGTTTTCTGATTGCCGTGGTTCATGAAAAATTACCTCTGGAGATACACCGATGGGCCCACAACCCTTGGCAATTACTGTGTCCGAGTTGAGTCTCTGAGAGTCAACCTGTAGCAATACATAGTTTCTTTTCAGACTATAGAAGTTCAGGCCTACACTGGGCTTTGCGGCGACGCCATTTGTTCACAGCACTACGAATCAGCCCATAGTAGCATAGCCGCTTTTAAAATTAGAGCGCTTTTCTTCAAAGTTAGAACTTTTTTATATGAAATATTATAGCGAAAGAAAGTCCCCTGGTGGGGGGAAGAGATTCTGCTCTTCTCTCAAAATCTCAAAGTTTTCAAATCTCAAAGCTATTATATATTATATGCGATGGAAGTGGATCCGGACAACAGCCGGAAAGAAGTATATTAGAGGCAGGAAGTTGGACTGATTGTCTGAGAGAATGAGCATGCTCTCATGCCTGGATATACAAACAAAATTATTGACAGCCATTTTGCTTGTATTTGAGGACATATTAAATGAGTTTCTCTAGTTTAATTTTGTCCAGTAAATCCCATTTGTGGACTGCAATCATAACCATCCATTCAAAGAGGCGCAAGGACAGAGAGGTACAGAGACATAAAGGCATGAAGGCACAGAGATAGAGAGAGGCCTTGCTTTATGGCATGGACTCGAAGATCGACGGGAATAACGGCGGCAGATATTTTACGACTAACGGAAGGTCTCAAGTCGACCGCTCTAGTAAAATGTCAGAATTCATCTGTCACGTGGTCCGTGACCCACACGAGATATTGATCTATGGCTTCTTCCTGAATAGAAATGCTCGCACTCTCGCAG